>JASANR010001512.1:0-93761 GCA_030849635.1 Wallacemonas sp. MBr04 | reverse complement strand
GGCTGGTTCGTGGAGCAGAACCTGAGCCCGCGCTTCAAGGGTGCGTACGTGCATATTGATCTGGCGGCACCCGCAGACTCACCCTTCGGCGGGAGCGGCTATGGCGTAGCGCTCGCGGTCGACTACATCAAGAACTACAAATAGTGCGCACACACACTGTGTTATCTGATACAACCTCCGCCATATTTGCGGAGTTCAGGCAACTTTTCGCAGTGTGTGTATTATTTTCCCTTCTGTATCCACTTTATATTATTGTTAACTGCACACCTTATTTGTTGTTCTTTCTCTCTCCTCGTTTGGTGATTCTTTTGTTTTGTTTCTGAGCTTGTTGTTGTTTTTCTCTTCCTTTTCGCGTTTGTCCTCCCTCAAATCAACGTCTTGTTGTATCTCCTCAACGCTTGTTGGCCGTGTGAACAGTCAGCCACAATAAATGGTCGTCGTTGTTTTTGTTCGTTTCCGAACCCTTATCGGTCTTCTTCTCGCTTTTCCACAAGCCTGCCTAGTGTAACGTCTTTTTTCTTTTATTTTCGTTTTACTGTTTCATAATGTTGTTGTTGTTCTGTACTGATCCCAATCATTACTCAATCGTTCTCCTTTCTTCTTCGGATTGTCATATTTTCCTTTTCTTCGTTTCCGTTTTTTTCCTCTTTACTTCAATGTGTTTCTTCGGAGCGCGACACAGTTCCACTTTCACGTGGGAAGGCGTTGATTTCTCTGTCAAGCACCTTTTCTTCTCTTTTCCCCCTCTCTTATGTTTCTTCATATTTCCCAAATACCCGCATTCAAAAGGACGCGAGAGGGAAGAGCACAGGTAACGAAACAACAAGCTCACGTCAATGAACGCTGTCAGACAATGTGCAGTGTGCGGTCACTCGCGTCGCTGAGATCACCCTTTGTGAGTTTACGTTTCCCATGGCACCGTCCGTCACCTAGCTGCGTGACGAATAGCATCACACACGCACTCACTCACGCCTCTTTATGGTATCCTCCCCTTCTCTGGTCTCTTTTCGCTTTGCAGACTTCGCTTCAAAGCTGTATTTACGGGGCCCGTACTCTGAGCTACGCTCTAGTTCAACTCACCACCGTACAATCCCGCCCACACGCACACGCACCGTACGATGTCGGCGAACGCCTCGACGCCACCATCCTCCGGCTCCTCGCTACCGCATGCGGCCACGACGACGACGCCGAGTCAACTGTCCTGGCGCAACATCGCACTCGCGCTCGGTGCAGCGGGCATCAGCGCGTTTCTTCTCGTCAAGCTTGCCGGTCGCTGGCGACGGGATGTAAACAGCGTGAGTCGCCTCACAGGTCCAGGCCAGTTCGCGCGCCACAAAAATGGCACCTTCTGGGCCGCCTACGCCAGCGCCTTGTCGGCGGTGTCGGCTGCCACGCCTGCTGCGGCAGGGGGCAAAGAGGGCCCCGAGCACGCATCCGTCACACCTGGCACGCGGAGACAGAATGAGATCACCACGCCGCAGCCGCTGCTCGATGCACAGACTGGCGACATTGTGAATCCCGGTTACGCACGTCGGCTGTACTGGGCGTATCAGCGGGCGGCCGTGCGGGCCCCACGGTGGCGCGTGAAGGAGTGGGATTACTACTACATCGCGAACGAGACCAACGCCATATGCCTCACATTTGCCAATCTCGGCTTTGTCGGCACGCTCTCCGTGTCACTCCTGAGCTTCGAGGGGACTCTGCCGCACAAGAAGGGTGTCAGCACACCGTTCGCCGTGAATAAGGCGGCGCTGATTATGATGCCCTTCGACAAGATGGTGATGCACGAGAACTCCGAGTTTGGTACCCACGTCTTCCACGTCGGTGACACGCTCTTTCAATTTGATTCGATGCTGGAGACGGAAGTGGCACAGCTGCGCGCGAACACCGTCGCTGGTGGCGACAGCTACGATCGTCCAGAGGTGACGCCGACCGGTGCGACGAACGCCACGCGTGCACAGTGCATCTCCTCTGCCGTGAATCCACCGCCTGCGCAGCGGCCGCGCACGTACAGACGCCTGGTTGGGCGTTTCGCCAACATGTTCACCGACATCAACGGTGATGACGCGCCACTCGCCTTCGACATTACCCTGTCGAACGAGCCAGAAGACACCATGGTCATCGCCACGCCGTTCACCAAGAAGAGGCACTTCTACTACAATCAGAAGATCAACGGCATGTCCGCACGCGGCTCCGTGCGGTGCGGCAAGACGATCGACTGGTCCTTTGCGCATGGCAAGACGTCCGAGCAGGCGCTGCCAACCGCGACGGGGCTTGGCACGCTGGACTGGGGGCGTGGCGTGTGGACGTACAACAACACGTGGTACTGGGCGAGTCTCCAGGTCCGGCTCGACTCGCCAGGCGTGCGGCTACTCGACGCCCACAACAACCCCGTTCGCCGGGCGTCCCTGTCGGCCTCGGACGGCATCGCGACCGAGGACACGCCGGACCACAACAACACCTTCGCGTTCAACTTGGGCTACGGCTTCGGCGACACGACGGCGGCGTCGGAGAATATGCTCTTTTTCAAGGGCGTCGGTCACAAACTCGACGAGGTGCGCTTCCTCATCCCATCAAAGAGCGGCCGCGACGATGGCGCGGAGGACGGCTTTGTGGGGGCCGGTGACTGGATCGTCACCTCCAGCGACAACCGACTTGAACTTCGCTTCGATCCCCTTTTTGATCGACAGGACCCAGTTGACCTCAAGGTCATGTGCATGATCCCTCATCAGGTGTTTGGCTACTTCAGTGGCCGAGCGACGCTGGACGACGGCACCACCGTGGTGCTTGATCGCGTGCTTGGCTTCGCCGAGAAGGTCCACAATCGTTGGTAGAACTCAAAAAAAAAACGACAACAGTAACGAAGCGCCACACATAAAAAAAAACATGATCTGATGATCGTTCTTTTCTATACTTTTCGTTATGTTTCTCCTCTCTCTCTCTCTCTATTCACCTCTATCTCATCTGTTGTTGTTGTCTTTTCGTTTCTTTTCATGCAAGCGGCGCATCATTCACACCCGAATGCGTAGAGAAAGAGTCTCCCAAGACGAACAATCACAATAAAACTGAAAAAAGCAAGTCACCACACTGACAGAGCGCCGAAAGCACGCATCAGAGTGCATGACGATTCGCATCAATCTCCCAAACAAAGCAAAGGCGAGCCTCACCTCCACCCCATTCTTTGTATTGTGTTTGTGGTTGTTTCCAACGCCAGATTGGGCACTCTCGCACTAACTCATCCTCCTCCCGTTTTATCTCCTTCTCGTTACTTTTGCACCTGACAAAAAAAAACACAAAATTGAAGACTTGGTTAGAACTGCTTTTGACTGCTTCCCATTCTTCTTGTTCTTCCTCTCAGCTGTGGTGCAAGCACACACTCCCCTCCCCCTTCTTATTCTCCCCCACTGAAAAGCCATGCCGTCCTCCACGCTCTCAACGTGGCACACGTTGAAGGACGTCCCGCGCTTCCCGCAGGATCTGGAGATCCCTCAGAACACGTACAAGGGCCGCCTCCTCTTCTTCCTCAAGTTGACCGACCCGCGCACACTGTTCACGACGCCGAGTGCGCTGTCTGCGAGCATGGCTCTCGTTGACAAGGCGGACCTGAAACAGACGGGCTGGCAGGATATCCCCGTGCAGGACTATCTCAAGGCACGCCAGCGTGTGCAGGCTATTGTCCACCCCGACTCACGCATGCCCATCCTCGGTCCGTTCCGCTTCTCCGCGTTTATTCCGATGAACTTCATCAACCTGTGCGGTATGCTCGCCCCGTCTCAGCAGACCCCACTGCGGGCCATGTTCTGGCAGTTCTCCAATCAAACCTACAATGTGGGCTTCAACTACTGCAACAGCAGTGGTAAGGACGGCCTGCCGGTGCCGCAGTTGGTGGGCGGTTACCTGGCCGCCACGACAACGGCCTGCGGCTTGTCGTACGCGCTCAACAAGCACGCGGACAAGAAGGCGGCGGCAGCGGTCGCACGCGGTCAAAAGCCGTCCATGTTCCTCAAGTGGGTGGTGCCGTACACGGCGGTGGTGGCGGCGAACATCGCGAACCTGCTGGCGATCCGCTATCGTGACGTCTGGCGCGGTATTTCCGTGAAAGACGCCGAGACGGGCGAGGAGCTGTGTGGTGGTGAGCCGTCCCCTCGTGCAGGCCGCCTTGCCGTCGCGCAGGTGGGTTTGAGCCGCGGTGTGCTCATCCCCGTCCCGCTCATGTTGTTTCCGCCGTTCATCATGAACCGCTGCTTTGATCCAGCCAAGGGCATCCCCTTTCTCGTCAAGCGATCGGCGCAGCTGTACATTCCCGTGAATGTGCTCGTGCTGGTGACCATGTTGGGCCTGGCGCTGCCGTGCTGCATTGCGATCTTTCCGCAGGAGGTGGTGATGCCCGTATCTCTGCTCGAGTCCAAGTTTCAGGACGTCACGAATGCCAACGGAAAGAAAGTAACGCACGTTATCTTCAACAAGGGCCTGTGAAGTGGTGCGTGCGTGTCACCGCGTGATGACGACGATGGTGGTGTCGCGCCACACCGCACACCTCACTCTTGATTCGTTTGTTCATTCACTCCGTCGTTGTTTGTTGTTCGTTGTTTGTTGTTGTTGTTTCTGGTCTTTAGCCCCATCTACAGTAATGTGACTGATCACGACTTGTTGTAACACCTACTCTCTTTAAAAGGTAAAAATAACAGAGGACAACAATGCATAACAGAAAACTGCTGAATTGTAGCTGTTATGAGTTTTTTATTGTTTCTAGGACGCACACCAACTGCACGCCGTCAAACGTTTGTTTGTGTGCGTGTGGGTGTGTGCGAGTACACTATGTGATTGTCTCTTGGGCTTTGCCCTTGGTTCTGCGGTGTGCTGCTTCCCGTTCACCCCACACGTCTTCCCCCCCCCCCCAATCTCTATTTCTCTCACTCATCTTTCACGGCCTAACTTGGTCTGCGACGCGCTCCGATAACGGTCAGAAATCGGGTGATACCGGCTCTGAAGCCCCACACACAGATATCTCACTGACACACGATAGATATCACTTGTTCAGTGTGTCACTTCCACACTGACTGTTTTTCCTTCTTTTTTTCAAAGAAGCATCATAGACTCACACTCACACATACATACAGCAATTTTTTTTTTACCTGTCCTAACCCGCAGGTTCACAGTTCCTCTTGTTCTTCTTCTTTTTCATTTTTTATATCTTCGTGTGATTGGTTTTTGGCACAGCGTTGTGTGTGTGTGTGTTTCCTGGCCATGTTCTACTACCACAACCCGACCTCAGGAGCACCAGAGCCGGCCGCACCGTCGTCGTCCGGTGCACCGTACTGCTTCCACCGCGCGGGGGTGATCAAGCCAGGTCAGGCGCAGCGAACAGCCACCGCCACGTCGACCACACGCACGCGCACATCAGCGACAGTCACGGCCGCCACCGCAACGGCATCGTGGTCGCCATCGATCAGTCTCAGCGCACGTCCAGGACCGCGTCCGGCCTCTGCAGGACCGCCGTCACATCGCACAGGCAGTCGCACTCGCAGCTCCCTAAAGCCCGCCACACCCGCGGCACGCGACAACTACTACTACGAGCGCTTGATGTCGGCCACCAACAGCGCGGCTGTGGTCGTGCCAGACTCCCTTGCCGCCGCAGTGACGGCGTCCTCCTCCTCTGCCGCGAACAGAGCCTCTGCGCGTTGCCGAGATGGTGTCGCCGCAGCCTCACCAACACGCCCACAGGACACGTCGTACCAGTCAACGTCCTCGGTCGGGGCGACGAGTAGCTCGTGCTGTTCACGCTCGTGCCCGTGTCGTCACTGTGAGGCACACTGTGCCCTGAGTGGCCGTGGCCCGATGCGGTTTTTGCGCGAGCTGTCTGCACGCGAGAGCGATGAGGGCGTGTGTGGGTGTGGCTGTGGGTGTCGCGACTGTGTGATGACGTCAGCAGCCGCCTCATCATCGTCGCCATCATCATCTCTGTCGTCGTGTGGCGGCCACGCGTGCCACTGCGGCTGTCCTGATTGTGCAGGGGCTGCGCGAACACAAAAGGAAGTTGGCGCCACGACTCAGGCAGCAACCACAGCCGCCGCACAAGGTGCGGCACGTGTAGGGAAACCGGCACGCACGCACGCCAGAGTGACGGTGGCAGCGAGCGCCGATGTGGCGTCGTACGAGGTCTACCGCCGAGAACGCCTCGCAGCCGCTGCGGCGGAGCGCACGCGCACCAAGACTGCCGCCAGCAGCAGTCGCAGCAGCCACACAAAAGCCGCATCGCCGGCAGAGCGCCTTCGGGGGCTCTTCACGGAGCTCTGCACGTGCTACTGGCACGACTTGGTCAAAGACGACAAGTCCGCCTTCAGCATCGACATGCCCATCAACCCGGCCTCGCACGCGGCCACGTGTCCGTGCTTTGCGAAGCAGGAGCTTTATGAGGATGTCATGCTCCACCTCGATGACTCCGACAAGGACAACGAGGAGAAGGACTCGGAGGTGGCGGATGATGCGAAGGAAAAGACGTCGTCCACCAGTCGACTCCGGCAGCGTCGACCCCGGCCAGCTTCCATTACGCCCGAGTCCACTCGTAACACGGCGAGTGTGAGCGGACATGCGCGGGCCGCCGTCTTTGGCACATCAAAGAGGCGCACCTGCTTCGATCGCGACAAGGATGACGACGAGGTGGAGGATGAAGAGAAGGTGAGCGTGGCCACAAAGGTGGAGGCAACCCACATAGAAGGAGAAGGCACGGAAGCTGTGGCGCCGGCGACTGCCGAAGCAACGGAAGCGGTCGAGGTCGCAGTAGACGAGGAAGCCAAGGAAAACGCCACGAAACCCGAGTCGCCAGCCGCAGCCAAGCCACGCCGTCGCCGCGGTGTGCCCGGTCCCGGTGCGTACGATGTCAGCACGGCCTTCACACAGAGCTCCGCCTACCACGCCGTGACGGGCGGTCGCATCGGCAAGGCACCTCGCATGCCATCGCCGTCGCAGACAACGCCGGGGCCTGGCGCGTACGGCACGCCACTCACCACCGTTGAAGAGGAGGCCAAGGCGTTCAGGGCGCGGTTGAAACAGCAGCGCGCGCGAAAAGCTGCGGCGGCTTCTGGTGAGGCGGCGACTGACGTGAGCAAGGATGCGGTCAAGGTTGAAGTGGGCTTCCTCTCCTCGCGTGCACGGCCGTCAAGTGTGCTCGGCAGCGCCATCAGCGTTTACGTCGACCCCAAGCCGCGCCCCGTCGTGCCGCGTGACGGCGAATCGCGTTCAGCGACCGAGCCAACACCACCACAACAAGACGGAGAAGAAAAAGACGGTGCCACACAAAAGGGTGAAGCAGGAGCCGCCAAGCCGCCAGCCACCACACCCGCCTTGGAGTGGTACTGGCCGTACAAGGCACCCGGTCCTGGTGACTACTACCCCGAGAACACGGTCGCGCATAACGCGCGCTACGTCAGTCCTCCGGCCTACTCCTTCGGCCGCGCGACGAGCCGGTCGTCGCCGCCGCCATGTGGTGGTGGTGCTGCGTCCGATCGCGCCGGCTCCGCAGACCCTTCGGAGCCCGCGAGACGCGTGCCAGGTCCTGAGACGTACCGCCCGCTCACGGGGGACGAGGTTGGTGCAGAACGCCGCCATGGTCGTGGTGGTGTGATTGGCACGGCCGTGCACGCACCCGACGGTGGCCGCGCGCCGTTCTTCTCGCCGCCGATGGCGCTCGTGCCGATCGAACCCACCCGTGATGGTGAAGGCAAGGACAAAAGCCACGCCGATGCGGAAGACGAAGCCGCAAAGGCGAAGGCGCAGATGGAGGCTGGCGCTGGCGATGGTGGGGCCAAGCCTGCACGAGGCCCCGCCAAGCACACGGCGGCCGTGGCCTACGTGAAGAAGCCTTTGCCAGGCCCGGGTGACTACGACCTCCCCAATCTGCTCGAGAGTGGGCGTGCTGTTGTCTTCCGTCCGCCACCGCCCCTGAAAAGGCAGCACAAGAAGAACCGCGGCGATGGCGAGGGCAGCGACGGTGACAACGACAACGACAACGACGACGAGGTGGGAGAGGACATCACGCCCGGCCCGGGTCACTACGACACGACGTCCGCGTTGCGCGTCATGAGTCACATTGAGCGCAGCCCCGGCTGGACCTTTCCAACCGGCAGTCGTCGTGGTGGTGCTACGCAGAGCGAGGCCGCGCGTGACGGCGACGACAGCGAGGGCGAGGACACCACCGGTGGTGTGGTGGCGGGGTACACCCCGGTCTACACGCTCGTCGATGCCCACACCAAGACGTACGGCTTCGGTACGGCGCCACGCGCTGTGCGTGACGGAGTCGTCTCGCGTGATGACGCGGAAGGCGCGGACCCCAGCGGTAGTCGTGGCGGGCCTGGGCCTGGCACGTACGATGTGGCCTCCCACGGGGCGATCGCGACGACGACCGTGCCCGGTGCTGTTCCACGCGCCGCGCGTACGTACTACCTCGACGATGTACTCCGGCAAGCACAGTCCCACCCGGGTCCGGGTGCGTATGCGGTGTCGTACACGGCGCTGGATGCACACGCAGCGGCGGCGGTCATTCCACAGGCGCAGGTGACTGTCGTGGAGATGGATGCCTCGGACAGCGATGGTGAGCGGCCGAAAAGCAGCCGACCGGGCCCCGGGCAGTACGCCACAGCCGAGGCGCAGGCCGCGTTATGGCGTCGCGGTCGCAGCGCGATCATCGGCACGGCCGTGGTGCGCGCGCCGCCGGGTGATGAGGATGCGGTGGGCGGCTACGCTGGTGAAACGGGCACACAGGTTGGGCCCGGAAGCTACGAGCTCCCACTGCTGCCGCGCGGCCCGCAGTACACCATCGTCGGCGTGCGGTCACACGAACGCGTGCCTGCTCAAGGTGAGGAATACGACGGCCTCGTGCCCGGTCCAGGCGCGTACGCCCCCAGTGAGACACTCGTGCAGCCCCGTGTGCGTGCGGCTGTGCTCGCCACCACGAGCACACGCCTTGTCTCCACTGGCGGCGCGGCACGCAATGCCGATGAGAACGACGTCGGACTTGCTGGTGTGCCTGGGCCTGGTGCGTATGATCCCACCGAACCCGGCACCGGCACCGGTCACGGTGGTGGTGTGCGCTTTGCCCAGGCAAGTCGCTTCCCTGAGCGCACCGCGTACACAGACGGTGACGACGCAGACAACAATCCTCACGGCGGGAACAGCGGACTCGGCCCTGGCACGTACGACCCGGTCCTGCCCTCCGCCGGCGCGGCGCGCGCTGCCGTCTTTGGACAGGCGCCTCGCTTCCCGGAGGAGGCCTTTGTGGAAGCAGACGGCACACGCAGTGCGGTGCCAGGGCCTGGCCTCTACGACCCCCAGCCGATTCAATCCCACGTCCGCAGCGCTGTCCTCGGGACGGCACGCGCTCACGCCGCCGACGGGGGCAACGACGACGTGGACGGCGGGTCACGCGCTGTGCCAGGACCGGGTGCATACGAGCCGCAGCATCAGCTCGTGCAGCCCCGCATCACTGGGCCAGTCTTCACGGCCCCGTCCAGGTCAGCTCACGATGGCAACGCAGAGGCGGAGTCAGCAGCAGCAGCAGCAGCGGGTCTCGGACCAGGGGCGTACGACGTGCCACTCCCAGGTGGGCCCGCGCCTTATCCAGTCACGACGTTTGCCAGAGCACCGCGCCTCGCCGACAAGCACGCGGGATCAGACGGCAACGACGCACTTGGGCCCGGCACGTACGAGCCGAGTGATCCGGCGCAGCCAAGTGCACCGTCTGTTGTGTTTGGCACAGCGTCACGTCAGGCGACAGGCGATGGCTGTGGTGGCGACGCGCTCAACACACCTGGACCGGGCACCTACGAGGTCCAGATCACCCGAGACGGCCGCTGCCTATTGCGCTGCGATGGGCACGGGGCCCCGCTGTTTGTGCCGTCGCACCCAGACGCACGTGTCAACGCGGATGCCTCGGCGTTTCCGGGGCCTGGCACGTACACGATCCTGTCCGAGCTTGATCTTGCGGCGTTGGGTAAAGGGGGTGTCAGCTTCACGCGTGCGCCGCGTGGCGTGGTGGATGGCTCGTCGTCACAGCCCGTCCCCACCTCCGCGAATCCCGGTCCTGGCACGTATGAGATCACACTCGCCGACCCTGAAAGCCGTGGGGCAGCTCGTTTCGGCACAGCACCGCGCCGCAGCGAAGTGGACGAGCGGGTGCGCTGGCAGGGCGATGTGCCCGGACCAGGCACCTACCTCCTCACAGTGGGTGGCGGTGGAGGTGGCGGGATTCACTTCAGCCGTGACCCGCGCTTTCGCGAGACGTCTGCAGCCGGGGAGACCGGTGAGTTGGGGCCAGGGCAGTACAGCCCGTCGTACGAGGCCGTACTCGGTCCACGCGCGCCGTCAGCAGTGCTTGGCACGGCCCCCGCACACACCGCGGCACCGTCGGCGTCCGAGAAGGACGCGGCGCCGCCAGGACCGGGCACGTACGAGGCAGCACGCTTGTCGCCTGGCATCGCACCGAGCTTTCCACGCGCACCTCTCGAGACGCACGAAAGCACAGCGGCGACGGTCCCGGGCCCGGGCACGTACAACACCGACCGGGCAGACCGACTCTTGCGACCGAGTCAGCCCGTTTACGGCTTCGGCACCGCCAAGAGCACAGGCGAGGGACACGACGAAACGGCGACGGAAATCACGCCTGGGCCAGGCACGTACGACATGCCTCACGTGTTTCCAGAAGGCCCACGCTACGGCTTCGGTACGGCACCACATCTCTCACAGCAACACGCCGGCGAGACGACGTCCGACGCGAATAGTGTGCCTGGCCCAGGCACGTACGAGCTGACAGCCGCAGCACGTGGGTTGGCCTACTCCATTCCCCACGCCGCCCAACGGCCAGAAGAGACTGCCGAACGCGATCGCCGCGAGTTTCCCGGTCCCGGCCACTACGCCATCACGACCACGACGGCCGCAGCCGACATGGTGGGTGCCTCTGCACCTCTCTTCGGCACGGCCGCACGCTTTCCAAGCCGTCCGTCAGCGGCGGGTGACGCGGATGGACCAGGCCCTGGCCACTACGTGCTGCCCTCCACCAACACTGGTCCGGCCGTTTCCTTTCCACACGCCAGTCGTGCTGTGGCGGTGGCGAGTGCTGCTGCTGACGCCGCTGGGACAACCGATAGCGGTGTGCCTGGACCTGGCACGTATGACATCACCACAGGCGCCGGGCCCGCGCCAACGATTGGCAGCGCACCACGCTTCCCCACAAGCCCCAGCGACGCCGCTGGCGAGGGGCCTGGCGTGGGTTACTACGACATTCCTCTGCTGCTGCGGAGTGGTGTCGCCGCGCGCTTCGGCACGGCGCCACGCGATGACGGTCTTGGTGGGCGGGATCCATCCGTGCCAGGTCCGGGTGCGTACGACGTGGCCGCGTCAGCCGACGCGCTTCTTGCCCGTCAGCGCGCGGCGTTCATGGCTGGCAAGCCGCTGGCTGAGTCAGGCGGTGAGGCCGTCCCTGGCCCTGGCACGTACGACGTCGCCGCCGCTGCCAGCGCGAACGCCAAGCGTGCACCGGCACCCCTGCTCGTCGGCAAACCGCACGACACGGACTACGCGCTGGACAAGGCACGCGAGATGCCCGGGCCGGGTACGTACGCGTTGCCGCCACCCTCGCCGGGCCGTGCCGCGTCCGTCACTGGCAAGTCGGCTGACCTGACCCAGCGGTGGCGAGAGGCTGAGGAGGTGCCCGGACCAGGGACCTACGCGCTGCCACCACTTCCGCGGGGCCGCGCCGCACTCGTGTCGGGGCTCCCACACGAAGGCGTGAGCACAGCCGCCGCACAGGCTGACTTGCCTGGTCCTGGCACGTACGATGCGGCACGCTTCGACGACCTGTACGGGCGCGGGCCTGCTTTTACGTTTGGGTCACGTCCACGCGATGCCACAGGGGCGGACGGTGGTGTGGGGCCCGGCCAGTACGACCTGTCTGGCGCGTACGGGTCCGGTGAGGCCGCGCGTGCACATGCGTTCGGCACCGCCACGCGCTTTGGGCTCGGCGACGGCGACGACACCCCGGGTCCCGGCACGTACGCGCGCGGCAGTGGCTGGGGTGAGCCGGGCGCGTTCGGTGTGGACACAGCCGCTGGCTACTCCTTTGGCACCAGTCCCGCGCACGCGACGTCGCTGCCTGACAACGGCGTGCCAGGGCCTGGCATGTACTACCGCAGTGGTGATCTGCTCAGTGGCGAGGGCAGCCGGGTCTACAGTTTCGGCTTCGCCGCGCGTGAAGCGGAGGTCAGCAGAGACGCGGTGGGCTTTCCAGGTCCCGGCGCGTATTACAGAGCCGACTATGACACGCGCGGTATCAGCTTCGCACGGGGCGAACGCGATGTGTTCGTCGAGAGTAACACCCCAGGACCGGGCACGTACTACAGGCCTGATCTGGACCCACGGGGTGTCAGCTTTGCCCGTGCGGAACGCGACATGCATGCCCCAACGGACACACCAGGCCCCGGCACGTACTACAAGGACGAGCTCGATGCGCGTGGCGTGAGCTTTGCCCGTGCGGAACGCGACATGCACGCTCCCAAGGACACACCAGGCCCAGGCACGTACTATAAAGATGAGCTCGATGCGCGTGGCGTGAGCTTTGCCCGTGCGGAACGTGACATGCATGCCCCAACGGACACACCTGGCCCCGGCACGTACTACAAGGACGAGCTCGATGCGCGTGGCGTGAGCTTTGCNCCAGGCCCAGGCACGTACTACAAGCCGGAAAGCGACAGCAGGGGCATCAGCTTCACGCAGGCTGACCGTGGCATGCATACCTCGACGGATACGCCAGGCCCAGGCACGTACTACAAGCCGGAAAGCGACAGCAGGGGCATCAGCTTCACGCGGGCAGAACGTGATGCTGTCGTTGCCGGTATGGACGCCACCACGCGTGACCATGGTGCCGTGGCGTGGGGCACGACGCAATCACGGATGACGACGGTCACACACGATGCGCGCGTCACACCGAGGCAGGAGACAACCCCATCGCAGCAGCCCTTGAACACGGTCTCTGTGAATCGCGCGAGCCGGAGCTCGTCGGACATGACGACGCCAGCCCACGCAGCGGCGTCGGCCGCGGTGCTGCAGCGGCTCGCCCGGGCTGGGTACCCCATCACGGCAGCCTTGCAGCACAAGGTCGAAGACAGTTGACAGTCTTGGGCCTCTTTTTTTGTCTGTTTTTCTTGTTGAACTTTCTTCTGGGTTTTGCCTCGTGTTGAGCTTTTTGATGATGAAGTCTTCGTTCCTTGTTGGTGTTGTTTTTGTGCACGCGCGTCTAGTTTCTGACTATCAATAGAAGGTGTTTGCTCACCACTTCCCATAGAGAAAGGTATCTTGAACGGTATTTGTGTGTCTTTTTTTTTGTGCAACAATAGAGTGCATCGCCTTTCGCCACGTACCCAGATCTCTGCAAACAACAAAATAACGGCGTCACAATAGTAAAGATTTATAAAGGGAGACGAAAGCCAACGACACGCGACATGAGCTGCTCATGAGCAGACGCAACGGAGGCCTCTTCTTTTTTTTTTTCATCAGCGAAGACGAACTAGTCGCATGAAACGGAAACGTGGCACGCATGAAAGCCGTCAGAGAGGCAGGAGTGTGGCTACCCCTCCCAGCACCTTCTGCTCGCCGTGCTCAACGCACCCGCGCACGTCTTTGTTCATGGCAGTAAGCACTGTCGACCCGTCGATTCAACCCTTCACACTACTCACAATGTTTATCGCCATCTCCGATTCTCTCAATTTCACTCTCTGTCTCTCTCTCACTCCCTCCTTGAAGGAATAAACCACTTCCCAGAAACCCTCACACACCATCTTCTTCTTTCTCTCCGGAGTTTGTTTTGTGTGTGTGTGTGTGTCTGGGTTTTTTTGGTGATATTATTATTATCTGTTGTCGTCTGTCACCTATTCAAAGTTCGTTTCAGACACTTACTGTCTCCCGTTCTACTCTTCTTCTTTTTTTTCCTAGACAATTGCTTTCCCTGTCTTATTCTTCTCTCTCCCTCACACAGTTCCATATCAGTTTCCACTTTTTTGCCGCTTTGTCGACCTCATTCCTGTACACGTTCTCTTCCCTTCCTTTTTCTTTTTTGCTGTCTTTTCTCTCTCTCTCTCTCTGTGACAAGCGTCATCCACCGTATCGTTCCGCGCAGCAATGAATGCGGCCGCTTCTCCTCACCCGCCGCAGGGCGGACAGAAACTGATGATGAAGGCACCACCCAACATGATCGGGCCCAACGGCAAGAAGGTGATGATGATGCCCAGCGGCGCAATGCCACCGCCTGGCGCGACAGGTATGATCGGCGGGAAGAAGGTGATGATGGCCCCGCCGTCCTCTTCACAGATGATGGGCAAGTCGATGATGAGCGCCGCCTCGTCTCGGTCGGCCTCGCCCTCGCTGATGGCGATGCCGAATGCGGGGATGAAGAAGATGATGGCCGCGCCTCCCAACGGTGGTATGGTGAAGAAGGTCATGGCGATGCCACCATCCACCGCGGGGCCGTCACCTGGGCAGTCGATCGCGGGCAGCAGCGTGATGGCGCACTCCACGTCGTCCCCCGCCTTCACGGTGGTGAATGGAAAGAAGATGATGCTCCCGCCCGGAGCAAAGATGGTATCCCCACCGGGTCCCATGATGCACAAGGGTCCGATGGGGCCTGGCGTGCCCGTTGGCGCTGGTGGCGCGTCACCGCCAGGCGGGATGCGTCCTGGGCCACCCTCACCGCAGCCGCCGATGCAAGCCGCACAAGGTGCGAAGCAGATGCCACACGCTGGTGCACAACCGCCTCCACTCAGCGCGACCGAGCTGCGTGTGGCGCAGCCAGGGGGGTCCACAGCTGGCGCAAGTCCCAGCGGTGCTGGTAGCAAACCGGAAAAGAAGAAGCGCAACTCGCTCTTTTCGTTTCTCCGCGTCGGCAGCAGCAGCGACGAGGACGACGCACCGGCAGCACCAGCGGCGGCGCCACGGCCAGCCACCCAGCCAACACCGAGCCCAAGTCCTAGTCCATCACCCATGCGGCAGCCGCCACCGGGGAAGATGATGATGAAGATGCCCATGCCAGCTGGAGGCGCCATGCCAGCCGCCCCGGGCGCACAGCAGGGAAAGGTCACGATGGTGTCCGGGGCGGGCATGACCTCCCCCGCTGCCGCACCGGCTGGGATGCACATGAAGAAGGTCATGGTGGCACCCCCTGGTGCGGTCATGGCAGGGGCCAAGGCGCCTGGTTCCATACTGCAGAAGTCCTCGGTTGGACCAGGGGCTTCCATGGCCTCCGTGGGCGCGGCCGGTGGGAGCGGTGGTGCGCAAAGCGTGCACTTCATCTCCATGCCGAATCCGTCGAGTGGCGCCTTGGGTGGAAACGCATCCTTGGCGTCGTCCATGGTGCACCCCGTCGCGTCGATGGGGGCGAGCGCAGCCGGCGCACCACCGCAACCGGCCCTGGACAAGCCACGCAAGGACGACGATGATGTGTTGCTGCATTCCACCACGTCACTGGCGAAGATGGCGGCCGCAGCCGCAGCCGCGGAGGCGAATCGTCCGTCCAGTACGCCAACGCCGACGCCGAGGACGACGCCACCACCACCACCAGCCCCACCGCAGCCATCGGCGCCATCGAATGGCATATCTGACGGTCCAGGGCTGCGTGTCGCGAGCTCCACACGGCTTGGGAGCAGCGCCGCGGATGCCCTCCAGTCCGCCGGCGTCGCGTCTGCAGGGGACAAGCCAGCCAAGAAGACGCCGATCAAGCGCTTCAACGGTCGCTTTGCCTCGTTGACTGTCGCGGACAGCGACGACGACAGCAGCGCGGAGGAGGAGGCGGAGGCGGCGGAACAAGAGCCCGACCCAAATCAGGCGTCGGCGAGCTTGCTGCCCAGGGAGTCCACCATGCTCCCCTCCGCCTCCCGTTCGCAAACGCCGGCTGAGCGTGCGACGCCCACCGACAAGGATCACGGTGCGGACGACGACAACGCGGACGCCGCCGAGGAGGACGACGGCGCGGAAGGGTCGGTCGGGGGCAACGGCGATGACGACCCGGATGACAAGGGTGTGGCTGCACGCGACAAGGCGCCACTCGCGCAGAGCATGTCGACGAAGTTGTCCATGGCTGGCTCGACACAGCCGCCGCACACACGGCAGACCAGCCGCGACACGACCCACCCGGCGAACAAAAAGTTGGCGACCCCACCGAGCTCTGCAGCGCGGAAGAAAGCAGCAGTCGTGTCGCCTGCGGCTATGCGCGCGAAGAGTGCGTCGCCGGCGGTGGAGAAGCGGGTCGCTAAGCCCGCACCCGCGCCGGTTGTGACAAAGGCCAAGAAGCCACCGCCACCACAGCCTACAGCCGCACGTGCCAAGAGCGCAGAAAAGCCGAAGAAGAAGAAGCCTACACCGGTGAACCGTCAAGCATCAGCCTCCACACTGGGCGGTGGTGAGGATGACGATGACGATGCTTCCAAGTCCAACGGCACGGCGCCAACAGTGGTGGAAGGAAGTGAGGAGGACAACGACGATGTCACAGTTTCGGACGAAGAGAATAGCGATGCGGATGAAGACGACGACGACGCCGATGCGCAAGAGAATGAGGATGACGATGAGGAAGGAGACAAGTCCAAATCCGCCCGAGGCGCCACGCGTGCACCGAAGAACAAGAGTAAGAAGAGCGGCAGTGCGAAGCGCGCGCGCAAGAAACCAGCTCGCGAGGAGGACAAGGATGATGAGGATGACGCCGACGCCTTCTTCGACGATAACGGCGATGACAACGATGATGATGAGGTCCCGCATATGAGTGGCCGCGACCTCTATCGGCTATTTCACTTGCTGCAGAAGGAAGAAGCGCAGGAGGCGCGTGGCGGTAGTAGCGACCGCCGACCTCGTCAGGCCTCTCGCACACGGACTCGCACACGTGGCCGCCCTGCGGATGCGTGGGACCGACTTGGTGAGCGTGAAGGCAGCAACAGCGCACGGTACCGTGAACCGTACGCGGTCTCACTCCACTCAACGCGTGAGATCATCGGCTCGCCCGGCATTCCCTGGCGATATACGGATCGCTATGCGGGGAACGAACCTTTCCCTGCGCCGCCAGCCCTCGCGCGGCCTCTCGGTGTCATCAACGTGGGTGGCGGTCGCTATTCGACGCTCAAAACACGTGGCGAGAGCGTCGTGAGCCCCTATGCGCTGCCACGTGGCAGTGGTGGTGGTGGTGGTGGAGTGGCGACGAACAACACGGGCTCCCCAAGTGCACGCCTGCGCGCACGATCTGCTGACGCTTCGGCTGGTGCAGTTGTTGGAGACGGTGCCCGTGGCCGCCAGACACCACGGCGCGGAGAGGCCCGCGACATGTACGCCTCGAGCATTTTAGACGAACTGAGTCACAGCGCGATCCGGGCCGCGCAGGCACACGCACTGGGGCTGCCCATCGGCAGCAGCCGCGGAGGTGATGGTGGTTGCGCGGTGAGAGCACTGTCGCCGTCGTCAACGGCAGCGGAGGAGCAGCATCCGTACTGCGCGAGCCCTCCACGTCCTGTGCTTTCAGCGATCCCGGTCTCGCTCGGCGTCTCGCCCGCGCGTGGCAATCCTCGCGCAGCGGGTGCGTCCGTGATGGATGCGGTCGCCGTGCCTGCCCCATCACCGTCCCAGCCACGACCCCGCCCGGAGCATTCCTTCTTTGACGCGCATCGGCAGATGTACTTTGGTGCGGGTTCAGGCACCACCACCCCAGTCCGCCCAACAGCCGCCGCAGCGACGGGGATGGTGAATGGGGCCAGGTCCACCACGGACAGTCGACTTCGTGAGCGCGTCTTGGTGAGTCCGTTGCGCGAGGAGCCCCCACCGGCCACGAACGCACCACACATGTCGCTGGGCTACCGCGACAGTCCTCTCCTGCTGCGACCGCGGTCGTCCTCGTTCGGGTCGTCCAGCGCACCGGCGCGTCGACCGCCGTCACGCGGCCCGCGCAGTCTGGCAGCGTCGCAGCGCGCCGAGCCCCCTGCTCTCATTCCAGGTTTAGCGACAACAACAACAACAGCAGCAAGGGCGGCCACCACAGCGCCCCTCAACAGCAACAACGACAAGAGCAACGGTAGCGTTGGACGTGCTAGCAATTCGCGTGGTGCGGGGCGCTCCCAGAGTGCGCAGCCGCCACACGCCAAGAAGGCCTCCTCGGCCCGACTCACCCCAGAAACGATTGACCGACTCACCCACCCGCAGGGCCGCAGTGCCAGCGCGCCGCGGAGCTACCAAGACTTTGTCCAGCGCAGCCATCGCCGTCCCGGCCAATCGCCGTCACCGCAAACGAACGCGTCCTCGCGGTGTGGCAAGTGGGTCGATGAAGTTCTCCTCGCCATGTCTGAGAAGAGTAACAACAACAACGACAGCGCGTCGCGTGAGGCCGGTGAGGCGGAGACGCGCACACCGATTCAGATCCCGATTGTTGACCTCCGCTCAGAGTTTAAGCCGACCATTCTGCATGACAAGGACGACGACCAAGTACGGCAGCGTAAGTTGAACCAGGTCCTCGTGACGGACGCGGCCGGCGCGGGTGGTTTCGTCGGCTCCCGCGCACGTGCGCACGTGCCCGGCTTTTCCTTCAAGAACATGACCGGCGTTCGCTCCCCCGTCCCCTCCGCTGTCGGGGAGAGTCCGCAGCGGCGGCGCCATGGGCACCATTCTAGCAGCACGCCTGGCAGCGAGAGTCCGGCAGCGGCAGCGGCGGAGTCCGTTCTGTCACGACCCGTTGTCATCGCGAACATGCCCCCGACAGAAGGTTTACCCTTTGAGCAGTATTCGACGCTGCGCATCAAGGAGCCTCACCGGCCATCGGCGTGGGCACTGACGCCGGAGCGGGATGCCGGGCTCGGTGGTGTGCTGCCCGGTCAAGCCGCTGTTCGTCGTGTGGTGCGCCGTGCGAGCGACTCGGACAACCACAACGGAGGCGACACGGACGACCATGCGGATGCGGACGGGCCATACGACACGGTGGAAGAGATCCATCTGGATGAGTTCCAGCGTCCGTATGTTGTGATCAAGCGCATCCCACGCGGGGCCGCCGCGCAGCGTCAGATTGAGACGTCGAAGCGGCTTTCACTTCCCAAGCGACGTTTTGTCCGTGCAGATGATGACGGTGATAAAGACTAAAGAGGAATGTCGCACTACTCCGCTCTTCGTTTCCCCGCCTCGTTGTTGTTGTTGTTTTTCTTCTGTTCGTTTACTGATTCGTTTTTTGTGTAGGTCACTTCCTTTTCTTTTGTTTCTCAAGCTAGATCAAAGCGTATCCACAGGTTTCTGTGTATTTCCTTTTTTTGTGTGTTTTTGCCACGCTTTTGGTGTGTATATTTTGAGATTGTTTTTCTCTTTTTCCCCCTCTCTCTTTTCTTTTTTTTGCCACCTTTCGTGGCGAAGCTGTACAATTATGCCCTAGACTTGTGTGTAACGCACAACAACAAAAAACAGAAAGAGCTTTGTATATCAGAAACACTCATGAGAGCGCGTGATCGGTCATTAACGAAGGGCGACCAGACACAAACACACACACGCACACGCATCACGCTGATCCACAGCCGGCACATGAAGTGCGTCACGCGAGTTGAGGCCACATTGCGTGTCGCGCTGATGATACCGTCGCACGTCTCTACCTCTCAGCGTATCGCATCTGCAGAGGCTTACGTCAACGACCGCACAGCACACACGTGACGGAGCTCATCATTCCTGCTCGTTTTTGACTCCGCTTCGTCATCTCCATTTCCTATGCCTCGCGCGTGATGAACACCACCCAATCTCTCTCTCTCTCTCCCCACTCTTTCCTTTCCTACTCGCAATGACTCCCTCTCTCTATCTTTCTCTGTAAAGCGAGTAAAAGAAGAACGGCAACTAACTACACGTTTAAAAAGAGAAAAGCCATTCAAAGAAAGAAAAGGAAAAACAATCAGTTTCCAACGGAAAAAACGGAGATTATTTTTGTTTCGCTTAAAAAGAAGCTCTCTCATAGCCAAACGTTGGAAACGAAGCAAGCTTCGAACGCAAAGTGAAAGACACGGAATCGGAGAAGAAAGTATTACCCCAGATAGGCAACTTGTCGTTATTGTGCTTCTTTCTTTCTTCTTTTGATACTTTCTGTGTTTCACATTCTTGTCTGGTCTGTGAAGTCTCGCTTGCTTTGCGGATTTTGTTCCTGTGTTCCACACTTTCACACACACACGCATACTCGTATACCTAATTATACATTCCCTTTTGCTTGTGTTGTTGTGTTTTTTTTTCAGTGTCCGTTACCACCCTTACCACACCGTCTCTTTACGTACGCAGAAGTTCTGAATGGCATTCTTCGCAGCAACCTCAGAAGAAGAAGACGCATCGTTGTTTGGCCGATCTGGCATTCGTGTGGAAAACACAGCTCGGGCACGCTCCTTCGAGCAGTTCGACTCCGCCTCAACCAACACGGCCGCCAACACCACGAGTAACTCACACTCCTCACAGTACACGCCTGTGTCATCGGCGGAGGTGGGGCCTCAGCCGAAAGAGCTGCGACAGGAAGAAGAAGAAGAAGAAGAAGAAGACACTGTCAATCGAGACGAACAAGAAGAAGACGAGAAGGCAGACAGCAACGCAAAACGTGACGAGGACGGCAGCAGCAACAACAACAACTCCGCTCCTCGACGGACGGCAACCAACACCGGATTCACGATGAATCACGATGATGAGCTCCGCTCACACACCGCGACGCACAGTCTCGCTGTTAGCCAAACCTCCATCAACGGGATGGATGGCACGCAGCCAGCGCGCACGGAGACGTCACGGAGCAGCCTGTACGGCTACGGTGGTCTGAGCATCACCGCGAACATTTCCAATCGAACCGCCCCGTCACGCCGCTCCACGGAGAACAGTCTCGCCCGAGACAACGAGGAATCCCCGTCGGAGCAGGCGGTGAACGTGAACGGCGACGAGGCCGATGCTGCAGCCAAAGCCGACGCAGAAGCCCATCGCACAGGTGCCCAGGACCCGCTGATGGATGAGCAGCACGTGGACAGCCCTGATGTGCGCATGCCTGGCGCGAACCACAACGTGGTGGTCGTCCCGTCGACCTTCACGGTGCCCGTGGTGGTGTCCTCCGGCAACGACAAGTCGCGGGTGGCGAAGAGCTGCACGCCTCCGGCGGCGGCCATCACCGCACTCGACGCCGTTCAGGAGGTCCCCATCGACAATCCGCTTGACAGCGCCACCCGCGTGCCGCTGCCGGAGATCAAGGACACGTTCGCTGAGGAGGGTGTCATTGCGATCCTGTCCTTTCTCTGCGAGGAGAACCGCATGGATGGTGATCAACTGCCATCGAGTGTGTTCCACTCGCATTGCCTTCCTCCCATGACGGTGCGCAACTACGTCAAGCGCGTCGTCACGTACAGCCACTGCAGCGTCGAGGCTCTGCTGTGCAGCCTCATTTTGCTGCTCAAGTACTCCCTGTACAGCCAGCACCCGGTCACCACGTTCAACGTGCATCGTCTCTTCATTGCGAGCATCCTTCTCTCTGCCAAGATGCGCGATGATCAGTATTACAGCAACAAGTACTACGCTAGCATTGGTGGCATCAAGCCCAAGGAGATGAACAGGCTTGAGGTCACGTTTCTGACGCGCCTGGGGTGGTTCATCTCGGTCCGCGAGGAGGAGTACGCCGCGCTCGTGGCGTTGCTGGAGTCGTTGCTTGAGGTCCCTAGCGGTGCTGTGCGGATGCCGACTGACCCGGCCGTCTTGGCCGATTTCGCGCGCGAGCACGCGGAGCTGGTGGCGTCGTACGACCTGCTCACCGACATCGATGACGTGAATCGCAAGGAGGCCGACAACGCAGAGGTCCGTCGTGTGACGCAGGCGAGTCCCGAGGCCGCCAGCGCGATGAGGCTCGAGCGGGCATTCCGACGCTTCCACTGGCGCCGCGCAATCAACGATTGGCTGGCCCGGCTGGAGAGCAATCAGCTCGCGACGGACAGGCACTACGAGGCCGTGCAGGCCGCGGACTGGCAGCAGGAGGAGGCCCGGTGGACCCGCTATCGTGAGGCCGAACGGGGCGCCCGCTCAAGCACGTCGTCGGACACCTCGTCGCGGTGGATGTCGCCGCTCACGGTGAATCCGCCGGCGACGGCGCAGTGGCCGACCACGTTCACCGTCACGGCTGCCGCCATGGCTGCGACTGCCACGGTGACCCCAACGCGCCAACAACAACAACAGCAACAACAACAACAGGCCTCGCTGCATCGCAACCACACGACGTATAGCAGCGGCTCGACTCAGGCGCGCGTGGTGACCGCGCAAGGCAGCAGCAGTGGCAGTGGCGGTGGTGGTGGTGCGACCTATCACACGCGCTACGCCAACTACCCCGAGTACGTGCAGCAGTCGGATGCCATGCCCGGCAGCGCCGTGCGGTACAACGCGAACAGTGCAGCCGCAGCGACCATGAGTGCGGCGATGGGCACGACTGGCAGCAGCGTCACTGGTGGGACGGCGAACCCGCGTCTTGTCGGCAGCGGCACGCGCAGTGCCTCGTCCTTCCACAACGCGGCGTTTTCTGCCGCGTCGGTTGATCAGCCACACGCGCCACGCGTCTCGCCCGGTACGATCGTACGTGCGCACAGCCAGAACACGGCCCCCGGCGCCACAGTGGGCAACAGCAGCGGTGTGTACGGCCGCGGTGGTCTGCAGAGCACAGCCCCGCCCCACCAATCCCATCACTCCTTCTCAACGTGGAGTCAGCAGCGTAAAGCCGCCACGGCGACCCCGACGGTGCCGTCCTCCTCGACAGCCCTTCCGTCCGAGATGGAGACGCGCCACGACTCCGGCAGCCCGAACTCCACCAGCGCCTCCGCGGCGCGTCTCAACGCCAACGCCGAACCGTATCGCTACGTGAGCAGCCGCGATCGGCGGGCACAGCGCGCGGCGCAGACGACAGCAACGACGACAACGACGTCACCGAGTCACGCTGATCCGCAGGCGCGCTTTGCGAACTGGCGCTCGCCGGAGGACAACAACACCGCCACCGCGGCGGCAGTGCAGTTCCCGGCCGCACCGCAGGCGCACGTCCTCGCGACCAGCGGCCCTGTCGTTGACGAGGGCTTGCTGTCTGGCAAGACGACGGTCGCCTTCACGCACTTTGGTGAGGGCAACGGGAGCAATAACACGAGCGGCATCAACGCGAGTGGTAGGGAGGAGGAGTGGGCAGCTAGTCGCCGGCATAGCGCGGGCACCGCGGTGGTGTCCGCGTCGATCGCAGGTAAGAAACGGCGAAAGCCGCAGAACTACCTCGACTACTAAAACTCCCACCCCACCCAAAACCCCGAAAAGGGGAAAACGCGCAGTTCAGCTGTGGGTCAAATATCCTTTTTCTTTCTTTCTTTTCGGTGCAGCACATCGCCCCCCCCCCACCCCCGTTGTTTGCTTTTTTGTATTTTCCGTTCAGTTTTTCTTCTCCTTTTTCTTTTCCTTTGCTGTTGTTGTTCTTTTAAGCATTTATTTTGATGATTATTTTACCTCCATTTTTCTGTCTTTCTTGTTTCCTTGGATTCCCTCTTTGTTGTTGTTGTTTTTTGTTTTGTGACATGCACGGTTTGTGTGTGTTTTTCTTGTGATTGGGGGGAGGTGAGCTCCACACCCCCTTCACAAGAGAACGAAACAAAAAGACAAAACTGAGAGGCTAAAGGAAAAGAACGTGACAGGGCTGAACAGCCATCATCCATTGCTGTTGTTGTTGTTATTTGAGAGAATCGAGTCCTGTCTGGTCAAATCGGGAGAAATAAAAAGAAAAGTAAGCGAGACAGAAAGCAAGAATAGTGAAGCTGCAGTGGATCGAACACCATAGATGCATTTTTTTCTGTGGTGTAAAAGCAAGAACATGGAAATGGAGTATCAGCGTCTGATCTGTGAAAACGACTGTGTTCTCGACAGTAAACAGAACAGAGAGAGGGAGAGATGCACGGAACTTACATGGTATGAAGACAGCTGGAAAGGAAAGGACAATGGGAGAGAGACGCGGCGTCATTGATTCGTGGCGTTCCAACGCACTTTTGTTATTTTTTTCTAAAAAAAATGACTCGTTTCACTTTGCACGCTTATGTGCCTCTCCAATTCGTTGAGGACTGTCCTCACTCTCACACTCTCCCTGTGTCTCCCACTTATCAATGGTCGCTCGATGTGTGTGTCTTTCCTTCAGTATCTCCTGTTCTTTTGACTTTTACTTTACCTCAGCAAACTGTGGCTTCTCCGCTTTTCTATCTTTGCTTTTTACTTTTCTGTTTTCGCTGTTGTTGTTGTTGTTGGTTTCTGGACCCTGCGCTGACCCATTCCTCTTTGGTGAAACTGAGCGTACGATGCACATTAATAACAAACGCAAACAAACAAACAAACGACTAACACAATACTAATATTAATTAAATGAGGAGGGCCTCGTTGAGTCAAGCCGACGTGTTCGCGTTTCACGACCGTCTTGTTCTGGTTCTCTCTCTCTGTTTCGTTTCCTTTTTGTGCTCTTGATGCTTCAGCACAACTTCAAAGAAAGAAAGAAAAAACGTTGTCACTGTTTCTTATCCTTTCCTTTTTTCCTCTCTTCTTGTTTCATTGATTTTTTTTTGCTTTTTTGATGTTGATTTTTTTTTCGTTGCTGTCGTGTTGTTGTTGTTGTTTTCTGGTTCTTCCTTTTGTACTGGCAATTGTACCAGCTGAATGCGACTTAACTAAACTAAAGGCCTTCATTTTTGTTTCCTCTCCTCGGTAACGCCTCACTCTCTCGCTTTCGCATTTCATACCTTTTTGTATTTTTCTTTCTTTAAACGTGTTTTCTTCATTGTGAAATCTATAAACGCTGACTCTTTCCAGCACCTTTGTACATTCGTTCTGTACACGAATACATACAATCAATAAAAAGGGAAAATTCAGGAGCGGCACAACCAAAAAGCTCGCAACGTGAACAAATAAAGAGGAAAAACACACGAATCATGAGTTGGTGTGTGACTCATCCCCTTCGCGCCACATTGCGTCACCTTGTGCAGGGGGGGAGGCTTCTCTCTCGGTATTTCACTTCCTCACTCTCTCTCTGTGGTTCGATCCGGAGCGTGCTTTCTGACCGTCAGCGACTGTGAGTCGTGGCATGCTCAGGTTGAACTCAGGACGCTTTGCCGGAATGCATTCGACACCCCCATATATGTGTGTGTGTGTGTGTGTGCGCATGCGTGCTGGACCACGTGGAATTTCTTGCGCGGGGAACTGAGACGTGTGTCGTCTCTTTCTCACTCCCTCACATTCACCTTCTCTCTTCTCTGACATCTCTGCATTCTGTCTCTTCACCTTTTAGAAACAGGTATCGCATTACTGATTCCTTTTCTATCACTCTATTTTCCCTGTTTTCTTTTCTTTTTTTCTCTTGCATTTTTGCCTTTCTTTCTTGTTCACAGTACACACATACATCACTACGCAGCATACGAAGAACAACAATCCGTTTGTTTGTGTGTGTCAGACAGAAGCCAAGAGGGAGTGAGAGCGTACGTACATTCAGGAAATAGCATCACTGTCTCTTCCTTCTCTTTTTCACTCTTCTTTTCGCTTCCTCCTCTTTTCGGTTGCACTCGCTTTTTATTCGACGTTTCTTCTCCACTTTACTTCTCCTTCTCCTTCACTTCGTTGCTTGTCTGCACGCACGTGAAGTTGTAAATTGACGCTTCAATTGCCACGCGTGGCGTCCTATAACAAAAGGCAGAAAAAGAAGCAGAACAAATGCCGATCACGCAGACCCGCACGGCTATTTCGAAGCACCACAACGGCAGCGCCACCTCCGTCAAAAACAAACGCCTCACACAGCCCTCGTCGAAGCACGGCACAAAACCACTTCTTCGCTCCCCTCGCAAGGATGGCCGTGGCAGTAGCCCCACCAACTCTCGCAACAGCGCTGGCGGGTACACTGGAAGCCCCAGCGGACGTGGTCAGCGACTTGTCGCGACCTCACCCACAGGCCGCCTCGACTCAGTCCCAGGTTCAGGCGACTCGCTTTCTGAGCTCTCCACATCCGCGCTGAACACGGACAGCGTGCACGCCAAGAACGCCATGGCCGCCGCGGTGGCGTCCGCGGTGGATCGGATCGGTGATGCCCCCCAGCGCCAGCCCTGCCAAACGAATGAAGAAGACGACGCGAGCCGAGACGATCTGCGCGACACGACAGCCGCTGCTGCTGCTGCCGCCTCGTGTGCGTGCCACGTGACGAGCGATCGGAGTTGTGGTGGTGATGGTGATGATCAGGATGTCATCTCGCCACGCCCGTCGTACGCGGCCATTGTGACAAAGCGGTTGCCGCGTTCACGCACCGGTGCGCTGCGCGAGAGTGGACAGTGCCGTGTCGTCCATCCCTCCCTCTTCATTGACATCCCCGCACGGACCTCGACCTCGTGTCTCATCAGCAGCCCAGGAGCGGCAGCGGCGGGTTCGGGCGTGGTGTCGCCGTCATCCCATTCGGCCGGGGCCGTCGCACACGGTACGAACGACTGCCTAGGCGACGCAGCGGAGCGCCGCACACTCACCTGCTCCACGTCTGCTGCCACACCAGCAGCCACAACAACCACAGCCACAACGGCCTCGCCTCGGCAAAGCGACACGCTCTCAGGACCCGCGCCCGTGACGAACGTGCCGCCCGTGCGTTGTGCGCGTGGTCCGTTCGGCGCGGTGGAGGTGATACCCGGTCTCTTCCTCGGCGCCAACGCAGACGCGGCCAACCCCGCCGTGCTGCATGAGAACAGCGTGTCCCTTGTGCTGAACGTGGCCGCGGAGTGTCCGATCTCGCCGGCCATGTCCAAGAACGAGTACGGTGTGCGCTACGTGCACCTGCCACTGAAAGACCACTCAGATGAAGCGATTCTGCCATACTTTCTGCCGATTGCGCAAATCATCCACGCCCAGCTCCACCGCCGCGCTCTCTTCCAGCAGCAGCAGTTGCAGGCCTGCGATGATGACGATGTCGATGACGATGACGACTGCGAGGCCGAAGTACGCCGAAACGGAGATGAAGAAGAGGCCGCGCCAGAACGAGGAGGCAGGAGTCGAAATGCACCGCTCAACGCGTCAACCAGCGAGATTGCGAATGAAGAGGAGGCACGCAGTGATCTCGTGCTCCTCTCTGCCTCCGCCGTCAGTGGGCACCCCCGACAGAAGGAGACGCGGCATGAAACACCACGGTCCCCGACCCCGCTCAACGTGGGCAGCCGCGCCTCGTCCTGCATGGTCTCGCCGACTTCAGGAGGCAGCGTCGTGAGGACAACAACAACAACAACAACACAGACTGGTTGTCACGCTCAAGTCAACGGTCCACTCTCGCCATCGTCGTCGTCGCCGTCGAGTCGTCGAAATCGGTTTGCGCCGACGTTTCCGTCCACGGCGGAGGTGAGCCAGTGCGAGGCGCGCGAGACGCAAGAAACGGCGCACGTGCTGCGCCAGCTCACCAATGATGAGCCGGCGACGACGACGGACAGAACACCTACACGCCAGTCCGGGCCGATGAGCCCGCACAGTCACCGTGCCCCTCGCTTGTCTGAGCAGGACTGCGGTGGTGTGCTCGTGCACTGCCGCATGGGCGTCAGTCGCAGCGCGTCGTTCATCCTGGCCTATCTCATTCTCTTTGGCAAGCACATCGCGGACCTGCCGAGCGACGGCTGCGCCGCACAGTGGCTCTTTCGTGAGGGCTGGGCGCAGGAGGAATCGCAGCTGCTCGCGTCGATCTTTGCGACGGTGAGCAGTGACATGCCGACTCCGGTGATGACGACGATAAACGCGACGCCGGCGCTGACGGCCTCTGCTACAGCGTGTGCTTCTTCGACCCCCACAGCAACAGCAACGACAATGGCGGGGCGCTTCTCGCGTGCGTCGAGCACGTCCGCAACATCCACCACGAATCCAAACAGCAACAACAACAACAACAACGCACTCCGCTTCACACGATACAGCCAGAGCAACCCTTCGCGAGATCTGCTCAGTACCTCAGCGAGCTTAACGAGTCCAACCATTTCACCGCGGCAGTGGCTTCCCCCCATGGCGCCGCTGTCGCCAAACCTCAAACGGCAGCTGATGAATCGCCAGCGCGTGGTCAAAGGTGGGCCGGAGCTCTCTCGATGGTTTGCTTCCTCGGGCACCTTCTTCTCCCCGCTTCCGCCGCCTGGCGTGAGTCCGACCACGGCGTCGAGTCCACGTGGGACGAGTGTGATGCAAGACTCAGCCACAGACGACGTCGAGGCTGACATTGTCGGCGACGGAGACGATAATGATGACGATGATAATGACGGAGATGGAGATCACAGTCCTTTTCACACGACGACGATGAACACGACCCTGAACGATTCGTCTCTCGCGAGTCCCCTTGGTATACGCACTGAGCGTCTGCCCCCACCGCGCGAGATCGCCATGTTCTTCTGCGAGCCGTGCTACCACATGCGCTTCGCCGCCGCACCGTCGCTGTTGCCGTCGCCGGGCGTGCAGAATCACGGGCTGTGTGGCCTCACAACACCACCTGTTGCCCCGCAGCAGCAGCAGCAGCAGCAGCGTTCACCGAACGTGCGGTGCGCAGCCACGCCCGTCACGGTGCGGCTGCCTGCTCTCGACGGGGCGATGGGACGGAGTGCGCCGAGCTCGCCCAACGACGGAAAGCCTCGACTGCGGCTGCCGCAACCGTCGCGCGATTCCCCGAGTGCGAGCCGTCGAAGCACCACGAATCCAACCCCGGTTGCCAGTCCCTGCATCGTCGTGCACACGCCACCACCACCGCCCACAGCGAGCCCAAAGACG
Organism: Wallacemonas sp. MBr04; assembly: GCA_030849635.1. Taxonomy (NCBI): domain Eukaryota; phylum Euglenozoa; class Kinetoplastea; order Trypanosomatida; family Trypanosomatidae; genus Wallacemonas; species Wallacemonas sp. MBr04. The sequence goes on along the minus strand of JASANR010001512.1, from coordinate 64,964 downwards.
ACGACGCCGACAACAACAAGAACAGCAACAACAACTACGACGGTTGTCACGGCATCGCACATGAAGGCACGTCCGCAGCTGATTATTGAGCCGTTCAACATCGCCAAGTCGAATCTCTCCGTGACATCCCCAACAAGCTGCACCAGCCCTTCGCTGGTCTCCGTCGTCTCAGCGGCTCCGCAACGCGGGAGTGGTCTGAGTTACAGTGAAGCCTTTCATTTTTTGAAATCCAAAAAGAGTAACGTCAATCCGAACATTGGATTCGTGCTTGCACTGCGCGAGTTCTCCGGCGGTGAGGAAGACTTTAGCTTCAGCTCCTCCCTGCAGGACCTGCATCAGTGATGGTTTCAGAAAAAAATAAAAGCAGAAAAAAACAAATTATATCAGCGAAATGTCACTTGTGAAGACTAAAAGGGGGAAAAAGACGGAGCAAACTTAAGGGGTGAAAAGTATCTCTCCTTTACACGCTCTCTCACTCCCTCTCTCGCTTCACGATTGTGGCCGGTAGTGCTCCTCTTTTTTTTTTTCTTCTTCTTCCTTTTTCCATGTTTCTTTTTCTTGTTTCTCTGTTTGTTTGTTTTTCCACCTTTTTTTTCGTCCTTTTTTTTCCTTTTCCGTCACGAACAAGCTCTCTGTGCTCCTCACTTTTTTCTTCCTTGTGTTTTTTTTTGTTGCATCACTGTAAAAACATTGATGTGCGCTGCGTCTGAACGTCATCACCACACCACACTGTCTTCTTCTTACTTTTCGTTCTTTCTCTTTTTCTTTTCTTTTCTCTTCGGCGTCGTTGGTATTTGATGTGAACTTGTGTTCGTCTGTGTTGTTGTTGTTGTTCTCGTGTTCTCCTTTTGCTCTCTGCGCGCTTCACTGGTTTGTTGTGTTTCCTTTCCTCACTTCAAGGCAGGCATCTATGTTCCTCTCTTCTTTACCCCCCACTCTGTTCCCATTTCCTTCTGTTCTTTTTCTTTTTGTTTTTTGTTCTGAAGCGAGCGCAAAAATACGATTGCGTTTTTGGATAACGGAAAAGATATTGAAGTCGTAAAAGAGAAACACAAAAAGCAAGAGAGTGTCATCGCAGTTCACGCACCATCCGCATCCAGCTTGCATAGGTGTGTGTGTATTTTAATTTGGTGATGCGGCCTTGAGGGTGTCTGAGAAGAGGGGGGAAGAGAAGAAACCGGTATTCTTTTGGGGAGCGGCTGGCGGAGCTTGCTCACCAAAGCTTCCGGCCTTATGTGGTGATGGTGGTGGTGTGCGCCACCTACACACTCCTTCCTTCCTTCTCTCTCTCTTTCTTGCCCTCACTCGCTTTGCACTTTGCCTCAGTGGGAAAAAGAAAACGAATCACTTTCACGGTCGCTAGCTGCTGATTTGGCATTCGTGTCACACCGAGCAATCGGCCTCGATCTCATCCTACTCCACACCCTCTCACTCTGTCTCTCTCCCTCCCTCCCTCCCTCCCTCTCCTGTCACAATTTTACTGGCTTGCACACCAAAACAAATAAAGCTGCGGGATTTTGTGTTTTCCACTTCTTCTTCCCACTTGATCTCCTGATTCAAAGGGCTTATCGGCTGTGCAACACACACGCACACAACACTACCTCTTCCCCCATCTTCGTTCATTGTCCCTCCCGGTTTGTTTGTTTTTTTCATTCCTCATCATGCCATCTGTAGATCAGCAAAAAGTCGCGTGGCTGGAGTCGCTGCTCGACACAACCATCGGTTGCTACGAGGATCATCGTCAGGAACTCGAAAAGGTGCGCCGCGAGTTGGCCCGTCACGGCACGGCTGGCAAGTGCGTGCATCTTGGTCCACAGCGTGCCGGTGAGCTCGTCGAGGAGATCGATGTCGTGCTGGACCGCTCGGCGCTGCGTCTTCACGACTTCGAGCCGCAACGCGACTACCTTGGCGAGAAGCCCGGTGATCGCAGTCGTCCCGCGCAGGCGCACGCGCAGGCCCGGCCAGGGCGTGCCTCCCCGCTCGCACCGACGAACACCGCGGGTGGCGCCGCGCAGGCCGCTATTCCTGTTCGCCAGGGCTTCACGAACCCCAGGGCCAGCTCTGGTGGCGGTGAGTCGCGATCGCAGTCGCAGCCACAACAGCAGCAGCAGCCTCAGCAGCAGGGCCAGGCCCAATCGCGTCCCGCAGCCACCGCACCGCCCGCACCACGTGGCACCGCGCCTCACCCTGTCTCCTCCCTGCCTCGCGAGGACAGCAGCTCCGACCACGGTGCAGCACCCGCCGCTGCTGCTGCTGGTCGTGGCCTGCCTGAACAGCCGGTGAAGCCCAGCGCAGCTGTGGCTCCGGCTCAGCGTCCTCAGCAGCCGCAGCAACAGCAGCCGCAGCGTGCGGTGCCAGCCAGTGGCGCTCCGGCTTCTGGTGCAGCTGCGCCGGCGTCACGCCCACCACAGGCACCCGGCGCTGGCCCCGCGCAGCCACGCCCAGACCGCGCACCACGTGATGCCGCCCCGGCCGCAGGTGGGCCCAAGCAGCCGTCCATTCAGGCCGAACACGATGAACGCGACGACGACAACGAGGACGACGACGACATCAGCGACTACTACCAGGAGATCCAGCAGCGCTACGCCGATGCCGAGGAGTACGAGCCCGGTGAGTACAACCCCTACCCGTCCGCGCCGCCGCCGGGGAACATGGAGAAGCTGCACGACCGCGAGGCGCCTGCCAAGAGCCGAGGCGGTCCTGCGGCGCGAAACGATTCTGAAGATCCGCAGTGGGAGTCGCTGGCCGGGGCGGCAGGACGGCAGCCCGGTGGTGCCGCGCAGCCCACCAGCGCCCGCGACGCGCACGGCAACACCCCTCGCGGTCGCCGCAACGACCCGTATCAGCCACTCATCACACCACCCAACGTGCTGCCTGCGGCTGACACCAGTCTTGATTCACAACAGAACAACAGCAGCAACAGTGATCCTGGTCGCCGTGAAGCGGGTGGCCAACAGCAGCACCCATCACAGTACCCGTCTGAGGCGCGCTACGCGTCGCACGACGCGCCGGTGCCGCAATCGCAGCCGCCTGTGAAGCCGTCCCCTCCGCCTGCGCAGCAGCCATCCAGGCCTCAGCAGCGCCAGCAGCAGCAGCAGCAGCCGGTCGGTGCGCCGTCGAACAACGCGTATCAGCGCGAGGCCTCCACCGCGACCTCGCACAACCCGCCTCCGTCCGATTCGTACGTGACGACCTCGAATCGCCCGTACGGTCTCTCCGACCCGAGCCCCAACCCTACGCACCCGTCCGCCGCACCACAACAGCAACAACAACAACAACAACAAAACAACAGCCGCGACGCCGAACCGCAGGTCATCGCCATGAACGCCGTCGATGACGATGACGATGAGGAGGCGACCGATGAGGTCAACTACTCCAACAACAACGAGAACGCCGACGGTCTGAACGATGATCGGCCGAACGACCCGCGCCCCGAGTTCGAGGCGCTCCGTGACAGCGAGGGCGTCCTGCGCGGCTCCGAGTCGTCGCGTCCGCGCGTCCGTCAGCACGAGCTGCGCACCGCGGAGTTCCGCCGCCACTCACCCGCCTTCAACAACAGCCACAAGGTTCAGGATCGCGTTTTCCGGCACCGTCTTGACCCCGTGGCCCCGACGGTCGTCGAGGACTCGCCCGCCGTGGAGGAGTTCATGGACGCTGAGAACGCCGAACTCGAGCGTGCCAAGCAAAAGGAACTCGAGAGGCTGCGCAAGTCGTTCCGCCCGGAGCAGATGCTGACGGCCGGGAGTCCAATGAAGCGGGCTATTGAATCCGGTGCGCTCGTCACGGTTCCTGACGGCAAGACGGGTGCGCTCGTGCTCGCCAAGGCGCCGCCACCGCCGCCGGACACAGCCATGGAGGATCAACTCAAGCGCGAGCGTGCGGTTCTGAATATCCAGATGGAGCGTCTCGAGCGCGAGTTCGACAACGCCATCGCCAGGCACAAGGAGAGCGGCAGCGAGATGCGTTACCAACAGCTGCACAACCGCATGAACCGTGTGAAGCGTGATATTGAGCGCGTTGATCGCGAGCTTGCGGAGGTGCGACGCCTGGAGAAGTAGATCAAGCTCTTGTGCACACAACAGAGATGACAATCCTGTCTCTCGTCTCATATCCGATCACACACTTACACACCACTCGAATGGTCTTTCCAACAGTAGAGCACAGAAATGTGCATTCAGGAAATCCAGTGGCTCCATTGTTGTTGTTTTTTATTGGGTTTGTTTGTTTGTTTGTTTTTTGTATTGTGTGTTTTTTATTCCTGTATCGTTGATCGATGTGCCTTTTTGGATTTGTTTTTTTTTCTCCTCGTCTCTCTCTTCGCTTCTGTTTCGGTCTCAGTCGGTGTAGCGCCTCGACGGCCAGTGCGTTTCAGAAGCATATATGAGAGCGCTCTATTATGTTTTTCATTGTTGTCTTTGTCGCAGTGTGGTTCTCTGTTCGTCCATCTTTGTTTGTTTTCCTTCTTCTCTTTTGTGTTTTTTTCTTCTGACCTCCATCTTCTTGAACACTAGCGAATACGCCATCTTACTTGATCCAGTCCAGAAAAAAACGATTGAAAGCAACAAACGTGTTGACTCTTTCACACACACACACAAAGTGTGTGGTGCCACAGCAGGTGATGATCGCGTTTCAAGTGCCTGTGCAAAGTGAGTCGTCGATATGTGAACTGGCACCGTCGCCTTCTTCGATGCACATTCACTGCAGTGCACACACGGCAAAGAAAAAAAGGCAAGCAGGGGCCAAGGAGGTGTGCGTTTCTGTCACGTCCGTCTATCTGTGTGTCTGCTTTTCTTTTGATTGTTTGGTTTTTTGCACCCCCTGCATTGTCGTGACCTTGGCTTTTCCGCCCGACATGGTTTGTCGTGCTGTGGAGATACGACGTCGTCTCGGGAGCCAGTGGTACCTTCAAAACAAAGGGGAGAAACATGCACGCTTCGTTCAACCCGCACACGATGAATTCCCTCCTTCTCTTTTCTTTCTCTGCCTCGTTCTTTCTCTCGCTTGACAATTTCATTGGATCCCAGCATCACTCAAACAAACGTGTCATAGCCACTACCGAACAGACTGAACAAGCACATACACACGCACAGCGCGTTTGTGTTTCTTCTTCTTCCCAACTTTTACTTCTTTTTTTTTTTCCGTGCCTTGCGTTCTCCGCTGACAACCAGTCGACGAGCCAGTCATCATAAAAGAAGAAGAAGAAAAGAATATAGTAAACCACAAAACAACCAAGACACACACACAGCTGTCTCTCAACGTTTATTACCACACAACAATCATGGCTGACCTCGCATCGCAAGTCCCCGCTGCCTGGGCCGCCGCTGTCCGCCCTTTTCTGCAGCGCGCCGATGAGTTCCAGGCCCGCGAGCCCCTTGTCGCCTACTATCTGCGCACGCACGTCGCCTTCCTGTGCATGCAGAAGCGCACCAAGGAGGACAAGGAGGGCACCAAGTTCCTCATGACCCTTCTGGATGCGCTCGAGAAGGATAAGAAGGCGCTTGGAAGTGAGCTGGACGGAGCTGACGGTCGCACGGTGCTGACCCGATTCGCGCTCATGCTCTTTGCAAAGGCCGACGACGAGGAGCGTGCCGGTAACGCCAACCTCGGTATCGTTCGTCTCTTCTTCGCAAGCTCGGTCCTGTTCGAGGCCACGAAGCAGTTCACCGACGACCACGAAATGGACCGCATTGCTGGCGAGAAGTGCAAGTACGCCAAGTACACGGCGGCGAAGATGAAGAAGGCGCTCGACGCGGGTCAGCCTTACGTCAGCGCGAATCCGATCGAGAAGCCTGATCCTGCCGAAGCGGGGGCGCCAGGTGAAGAGGTGTTCGTCTCCGCCCCCATCTCCACCGCGCCACCGAGCTCCTACATGCCCAAGCCCGCACCGCCGCCACTTCCCCCCGCGGAGCTCCGCAGCGATGTGCCGTCCATCACGAACCCACCAGCGATGCCGGCGTCCGCGTCGGACAGGTCTGCGCCGGGCAACAACGCCGGCGCCCTCCCCGCGCTCGGTCGTCAGGCCAACCCCGCGGCGGGACAGACCGCGACCGCGCCACCAACGTACGCGCCACCGCCGGCCTCAAACATCAGCCACGCCACGCAGAACACGGCGTTTGCGCCGCCCAGCTACGCACCGCCGCCACAGACGCAGCCCCGCGCCAATCTCGCCGCGGCCCCCGCAGCGTCCTACACCCCTCCCTCCGCCCCAACGGGATTCAAGCCCACCGTGGACGACATGATCGACGCGCAAAAGTACGCGCGGCAGGCGATTAGTGCGCTGCAATTCTACGACTACGCCAACGCACGTCAGCAGCTGGTCGCGGCGATGCGCATTTTGGATGGCAACAAGCCAAGCTAGACGCAGACACAAAGAGAACAGAAATAAAAGAAGAAAACACCGGTGGATGGATGCGGCAGCACCACTACAAACAAACAAAAAAGGCCGAGACACCACTTCAGCTGTCCCCCCCCCACACACACACCCTTTTTCAAACAGCCAACGAGAAAAAGGAAAGGAGAGGGTGGTGTGTCAGAAATTGAGATCCGCACATCAAGCACAGCACGAGAATAAAAGTGGAAACCGCACACACTTGCTTTATTTCTCCACAATCACATTTTTCTTTCTTTCTTTCCAGTGTGCCTCGTGTGTCACTTCTCGATTGCTCAGTTTCTCTTTCTCTCACACGCTCTCCGTGCTGGGGAAAGCTTGTTTTGTGGTGTCCGTTGCGTCTCTAACCTCTTTCGTTGCGAGTAGAAGTCGTGCTCTTGGGCATTTCCTCCCGCTCAGATCACGTTCGCACGGAGAGAAAACGAGTCGGAAAACTGGGGAAAAAAAGATACTCCGCATTCGGTTGTTTCCCATACGCTCTTCCTTTCTCGCGTGAGAGAGAGAGGTGAGTAGTCCTTGGTGGTCGTGTCGTGCCGCTAGGCCATGTGTCGCTGTTGTTTACACTTGCTTATTTTATTTTTCCAGAACTCATTGCTGCCACTACCCGCCCACTCCTGTTTTTTTTTCTACATCAAAGACCTTTTGCTTTTTGTTCCTTCGCTATTTCTGTTCTCTTCCCTTCAACGTCATATGTGACACGCTGGGTCTCCAGTCGTATTGTTGATCAACATGGTTACGAACGAAGAAATGACGAAGAACAAAAAAAGCTTGGTCTTCAACAACATCCTCCTCTTCTACTTTGATTTTTTTTCCTCCGGTGCTCTGTTTCTTCTTCTTCAACATTGCTTTTTTTTTCTTCTCGTTTTACTTCCTCCTCCTTTTTTTTATTCGCCTTGGATTTATCTCTGTCCATGTTGTTGTTTTTTCGTTCTATTATACAAAAGGAAATACCATCTCGCGCGCCCGCACGCACGCGGCTCGTCGTTTCAATCCAGTGCAGATTGTCACGACGCGGTGTTGTCGGTATGTGTGTGTGTGTGTGTGTGTGTGTGTGTGTGTTGTGCCGCCACACGACCAAGCAGGGCAGAGAAGGGGTCAGCTGAAGTGGTCGCTTCCCGTTGTCTCCGTCTGTCTCTCGCTGCCACCATTCTTTCACCCGTTTTGCTTGGGCGTAGCCGCCGCTCCTGGTGCGTCCATCTTTCCTGGGTGCACTCTGTTCAGGTTCTCGCACTATTGCTTCTTCATTCTCTCTCTCCCGCCTTCCTCCGTTTCACCTCCGCTTACGACGTGCATCTGGTGTGTGTCTCCAGCTACTTTCACCCAATTCTTCTTCTCTCTTGCTCACTTTCTTTTCCTTTCAAAACACACTTAACACTCCACAACCACCGCCACACCCAAAAACAAACACAGACACCCTCTTCAGCCATGTCCTTCAACAACAACAACGCCACGACCCACGTCGAGGAACCTGTGAAGGACGTCAACGTGCCCGAGAAGGCACCAGAGACTGCCACCGGCATTCCCATCCAAGACAACCGCAACGGCGCGGGCCACTACGAGTGGTCTTCCGATGACCGTCAGCAGTGGAGCAATGGACTCTTCAGTTGCTTCGAGGATATCCCCCTTTGCTTGGATGTCTTTTGTTGCAATCCGTGCATGCTGTCCAAGCAGTACAACGCCACCATGTACGGCAAGTACAACACCATGCATTGGCCTCTGTGCCTCGCCATCGTCGTCTGTGATGGACTCACCGATGGTGCGACCGGCATCTTCACACGCGGCTTCCCCCTTTACTTTATCCGCAAGGAACTGCGCGATCGTTATCACTTGACCAATGGTGCAGGCCCGGCAAGCAGAGATGAGCCGTGTGATATGTGGACCGATGTGGCGATCGTGATGTGCTGCACAGCGTGCGCCATGTGCCAGCACCACCGTGAGATGACCGCGCGTGGTGAGTGGCCTGGCAACCTCCTCTTCAGCAGCCCTCCCAGCGAGGCTGTGCTGGTGGCACCTGGTTCCACCACGGCCGTCTGAAAAGCCAACCAAAGGATGTGATGAGGGGAGTATCATGCGGACCGAAACAAAGGCTCGGAGCCACTGTGTGCGATGTGTGCAAGACTGTATATCATATGGTTTGCTTTTTATCGTTTCATATCGTCAACCGTTTTGGACTTCTTTGTTGTTTCGCTCTCGGTGCGGCCCTTCACACGACACCTTCGGTTTCGCTCTTTTACTTCTTTTTTTTTGCTTTACTATTGCATGACCAGAACGACTCAGCTTCGCCTGGGCTTTCTTGCTTTTTCCCAGCCTTTCCTTTCACTGGCTTCTAGGTCGCAATACAGCCATCTTGCTTCTTTCTTCTCTCTCCTTTTTTTTGTTTACTACTCATTTCCTCCATCAGATCGTCTCGCTGAGTCACTTTCACAAATCAATTATTGGATTGAGTGCTTTCCGTGCTCAGACATCGCCCGTTTCCCTCCTCTATGTCTCTCGCTATGTAGCTCGAGATACGCCATCAGAGTGTGTGTGCTGGTGTGCTCATATCAACGGACGCTACGAAGACTGACCCAGACGATTCATGTGCCCACTCCCTTGTTCACTCACTTTCACTCACTGTCTCTCTCTCCCGCCTTCCTTCGTATTATCTCCGCATACGACGTGCATCTGGGGTGTCTCCAGCTACCTTAGTTCAATTCTTCTTCTCTCTTGCTCGCTTTCTTTTCCTTTGTGAAATCACTTTCCACCCCACAACCACAACCACACCCAAAAGCAAAAACAGACACTCTCGTCAGCCATGTCCTCCAACAACAACAACGCCACGACCCACGTCGAGGAGCCTGTAAAGGACGTCAAGGTGCCCGAGAAGGCGACGGAGACTGCCACTGGCATTCCCATCCAAGACAACCGCAACGGCGCGGGCCACTACGAGTGGTCTTCCGATGACCGTCAGCAGTGGAGCACCGGACTCTGCGATTGCTTTGACGACATCCCCCTTTGCTTGGATGTTTTCTTTTGCAACTCTTGTATGCTGTCCAAGCAGTACAACGCCACCATGTACGGCAAGTACAACACCATCCACTGGCCTCTGTGCCTCTCCATCGTCATCTGTGATACGCTCACCAAGGGTAACACCGGCATCTTCACACGCGGCTTTCCTCTTTACTTTATCCGCAAGGAACTGCGCGATCGCTACCACCTTTCCAACAGCGCGGGCAAGCAAGACGAGGACGGCCGCATGATCTTCGATGAGCCGTGTGATATGTGGACCGACGTGGCGATTGTGATGTGCTGCACAGCGTGCGCCACGTGCCAGCACCACCGTGAGATGACCGCGCGTGGTGAGTGGCCTGGCAACCTCCTCTTCAGCAGCCCTCCCAGCGAGGCTGTGCTGGTGGCACCTGGTTCCACCACGGCCGTCTGAAAAGCCAACCAAAGGATGTGATGAGGGGAGCATCATGTGGACCGAAACAAAGACTCGGAGCCACTGGGTGCGATGTATGCAAGACTGTGTCCTACCTGTTTTGCTTTTCTTCTATACAGTCAACCGCTTTGGAGTTTTTTGTTGTTGTTTCGCTCTCGGTGCGGCCCTTCACATGACACCTTCGGTTTCGCTCTTTTACTTTTTGCTTTATTATTGCATGACCAGAACGGCTCGGCTTCGCCTGGGCTTTCTTGCTTTTTTTTTGTTTACAACCCTTGCCTTTCCCCGTGTTCTAGGTCGCAATACATCCATCTCTTTTGCTTCTTTCTTCTCTCCTCTTTCTTGTTTACCCCCCCCCCTTCTTCTTTTTGTTTTGTTTCCTTCATCAGATCGTCTCGCTGAGTCACTTTCGCAAATCAATTATTGGATCGAGTGCTTTCCCCTGCTCAGACATCACTCAATTTCCTCCTCTATGTCTCTCGATCTCTCGCTCGAGATGAGCTTTCGCAATGAAGGCCGTTTTGCCGCATCTTCGTGCGTGTCTCAGTATCATCGCATATGGTGATATGGAGGTGGGATTCGTCTGAAGCTTCTTTGCCCACCGGTTCGGAGGATGAACAAGGCGGTGGAAGTGGAAGGCAGGGATACTGCTTTGTGACGAGGCGATGTTCTCCCCGTGTGTGTGTACGTTTCCTTTAGCGTGGCTTTCCTTCTGTGCCCCCCCCCCCAGTGACTTCTTCACATTCAGACTCACTCAGTCACTCCCTCTCCTCTTTAACTCCTCAATTCAGAACACCCTGAATAGTGGCTCACCTCTTCCTGAAAAAAAACTTTGAATAAGTTAACAAGCACCGCGGCTTTTTAGAAGAAGAGGAAAAAGGTGTCATAGTACGAGGCAATCTCTCAACAAGACTACAAACATACACGCACACGCACACACAAAGAGAGAAACGAGCTTGCAATGGCATTGGCATTCGTGTTTCAGTTCTTGGTGTTTGTCGTGGCTCTTCCCTTGGCCACGCTCCTCCTTTGGGAGAGGGTCATTGGGCACGCGCACCGTGTGGCGACACCAAACTCAGACGACAGCACCGCCATCACCCCCACCACTGCAGTCACCTCAACGACAACGACAAAGAGTGCGCAGGCTTCAAGGCAGGTGTCGGCTCCAACGGTCAGCGACCCGGCACCGTCACCCATCTCTGATGCGAGCTCTCAGGACGTTGAGGCGGCCACGCTGGAAAGCGCCAACAACAACAACAACAACAACAACGAAAGCACTCAGGCCGGAGCGGGAGACGGCGTTGTGGAGAAGAAGATTCTGCTGGCCTACGCGAGCAACTCGCAGTCGTCCCTTTCGCTCGCCCACAAGCTGTTCAACCACATTCACGCTCAAGGCGCGGAGCTGGACAAGGCGGCGCTCGAAAGGGCACAGCAGCGTCAGGCGAAGCTGCACGAAATCGCACAATCCCCGGCATCCGCGCCGGTCACCGCAGACACGATTGAACGTCAGTCAGACACCTTGCTTTCTGACGAGTCTGCACTGGTCTCTGCGACCTCCTCCTCAGCCACACGCCGCCGAGTTCAGTGGAAGGTGAAGGTCCTTGAACTGCGCCAGGAGGACGCCCGCGCCTGCACGATTGAAACGCTGCTCGAGGACCAGAGCTATGCGGTGGTTGTGTTTCTGGTGAGTACGTTCACGGACGGCACGGCCCCACCACGCTCACAGGCCTTTGAAACGATGCTTCGTGACGCCTTTGAGGACCACCGTGTCTCGCGCGACAGTCTCGCGGCGAAGCGCTTCGCCATCTTCGGGCTTGGTGATATCGCGTACGGCACCCAGCACTTCAACGCGTTTGCAAAGAACATTCACGAGTGGTGCCGTGGTCTCGGCGCGCCCAAGTTTGTCGTGCCACCTGTGTACGCGACAGAATCCAAGGCCCAAACGCTGTTTCAGACCTTCTCCACGGCGCTGTTGAAGTGGCTGGCCGCGGTGGAGGTTGGTACCGATGGACAGCTCCTGCGCGTGCGCAAGGGTGCCGGTAAGTCAGCCGGGAGCCGTGTCAAGAACGGCAGCGTGGTGTCGTCGTCGTCGAATGGCACGCGCAACTTCGCCCTCGACACCGACGGCGAGGACGAGCTTGATGAGGAGCTGGACAACAAGAACAACAGCGGCAACGAGGACGACGACGATCTCGAGGACTTTGCGTGGGACGGTCAGGAGGACGACACTGCCGCTGATGCCTCCGAATTGCCGGAGCTGCTCTACCCTCGGCTGCGGGCGAACCTGACCAAGCAGGGCTATCACTTGGTGGGCTCGCACTCGGGCGTGAAGCTGTGCCGGTGGACCAAGTCGATGCTGCGCGGACGCGGCGGCTGCTACAAGCACACCTTCTACAACATCAACTCCTCGCAGTGCATGGAGATGACGCCGAGTTTGGCGTGTGCGAACAAGTGTGTCTTCTGCTGGCGCCACCACACCAACCCGGTCTCGCGGACGTTCCGCTGGAAGCAGGATGAACCGCAGTTTTTGATTGAGAAGGGTCTCGAGGGTCACTATCAGATGATCAAGCAAATGCGCGGCGTGCCGGGTGTCACGCCTGAGCGACTTGCCGTGGCGCTGAACGTGCGCCACTGCGCCCTGTCGCTGGTCGGAGAGCCGATCATGTACCCACAGATCAACGAGTTCTGCGATATTCTGCATCAGAAGCACATCTCCTCCTTCATGGTCACCAACGCGCAGTTCCCAGAGCAGCTGCGCGATCTCAAGCCTGTCGTGCAGCTCTACCTCTCCATCGATGCCCCCACACCAGAGGAGCTGAAGCGCGTTGATCGCCCACTGTTTGAGGATTACTGGGAGCGCTGCCTCGGCTGTGTGCGGGAGCTCCGCAAGAAGAAGCAGCGGACGGTGTTTCGCCTCACGCTGGTGAACCAGTACAACGTCGAAAACGTGTCCGCCTACGCTGACCTGGTGCAGATGGGTTGGCCCGACTTTATCGAGGTGAAGGGCGTCACCTACTGTGGGACGAGCAATAGCAGCACGCTGACGATGAAGGAGAACGTGCCACGCCACGACGAGGTCATCAACTTTTGCAAGGCACTCTGCGAGAAGGTCAAGGAGCGCAACCCGAACTACACCGCACCAACGATGCAGGATGCCCCCGCGACGCGCGAGGAAGCCGCAGCGTGGCAAGCTGAGGGCCGGAGCCGCCACAACAACAACAACAGCGCCGATGAGGCCGGTCACGAAGGGGCGACGGCGATCGTTGCGATTGCACCAGAGGAACGTCAGCAGCCCTACCACATCGCCTGCGAACACGAGCACAGCTGCTGCGTCCTCATCGCGCTCGACAAGTTTTACTACAACCAGCACTGGCACACGTGGATTGACTACGATAAGTTCTATCAGCTCGTGCAGGCGGGTGAGACGGAGTTTACCTCGTTGGACTACGCCGCACCGACCCCAGAGTGGGCCACGTACAACTCGGTTGAGAAGGGCTTTGATCCGGAGCAAACCCGCGTGCTGCGCAAGAACGCCCGTCCTGTTGTGGTGACGTCGAGCTGCTAATGAGCAAGCGTTTTGTTCTGTTTTTTATTGTTTTCTTGGCTCCCCCTGTTTCTCCCGTCTTCTCCTTATCCTCATTTCACATTTGTTTTTTGATTCTCTGTTGTTTTCCTTTTCACTTGCCAGCGATATTTTGAGGAAGGGCACATGTGTCTTCCTTTCTTTTTTTCTTTTCACAGAGGAAAACAGAGGAGCAAGGGTGTCATAACGTTTAAGCGCACGCACGCATTCTTAAAGCTTAAGATTACTGTACGAAAAAAAAAGCACTTTGTTGTCACTGTCGTCATTATACACACGCATACACACGAGATAAACTCAGACGGAGAAAAACTGTTCCTGACGTGGCAGCAGGTCTGTGAGCTTTATTCAGGACTCTGCACGCTTGGAAAAGAAAAAAATGGGTCCGAACTCGCCACAGCAATAGCGCCTCCGGAGAGGGGCGGTGAGAGGGAGAAACGTCTGCCTCTTTTGTGGCTGTTGCTTACTGTTTCCTCTCTCACCACAGTCGGACAATATCTTGTGCTCATAGCGGTCGTCACTCTCTCCCATGCATTTCCCCATCTCCCACTCCACTCTCTCCACTTCTTCATTTCTTTACGCAGTCCTTTTTCTTATCTTTTTCCTTACCTTCCCTCATATCAGTGCTCCAGCTGTTGAACGGCTTTTATATACGCCTCCTCCAGCTTCTCTCCCTCCCTCTTTTCTTCCCCCTTGTTTTTGGGGTTGTACGTGCTTCAGATTTTTCTCACTTTTTTTTGTTTTCTTCTCCTTTCTTGTTTGACTCTCACACTCCATTTTTTGCTTCTCCCCAGCTTTCCAACTCCCACTCACCCACCAGAAACGATTCAGTGCTCGTTCAGAGGGGGAAAAGAAAAGAGAGAAAAAAATGAGTCACTCGCAGTCGCCCAAAAACTCGCCCGTCGCGGCTGGCCATCCGCTCGTGCAGCTGCAGCCGTCGCTCTCTAACACCGCCAGCGACTACCTCGATGACATTGACTTGATCACCGTCAGCAACCTCACGTCCGCACGCCGCGGCTCCTCATCGATCAGTCCACGGCCACGCATGTCACCCACGCGAAGTGGTATTGCGAAAGGACGCGATCCTGTCCCGCCGCCACCCGCCAGTCTCGCTGCCCTTCGCGCTTCGCCAACGTCGACACCGGTGGCAGCGACAGCGTCGCAGCCGGCGCGTGGTACCCTGGCGCGACGCGGATCTGCCGCGCCGCCACACGCGGCCGTCTCCACTCTGCCGGCCTTCGCGCCCGCGCATCAAACGGAGGGGGGCAAGGAAACGCACAACATCGCCGTCGGTGATGTCGACAACGACCTCAGCGTGACGGCGGACGATGTCGTGCCGATGTCCTCGAACGAAGAAAGCCCGAACTCGTTCACGGTGCAATCGCGACGGACCGCACAAGGGACAAAGCACGACGAAGAACCGGAGGAGGTGGAGGAGGCGATGTATCCTGTGGAAGACCCCGCCACAGCCGTATCAGAGCCTTGTGAAGACGAGGCAGACGCAGATGTGGTGCACACGTTGCCGGTGCCCGTGCCACTCCCAGAGGCGTTCCCGACCAGCGAGTCGAATCCCACCACCACAACAACAACGACAGCCGCACCAGCCGACGGTGTCGCACGTCAGCGTCGCGGTTCGAACGTGATGCTGCCGGTGCCGGAGCGCGTGTTGCATGCGCGTCGCCGGAGCCTCCTTGAGCGCGGGTCATCCCTCTCATCGCAGAACGACGATCGCAGCCACGGCAGCACCAGCTCGGCCCAATCGCCGCTGGACACCACAGCCGACGCCACTGGTCTCCAGACGCCGCCGTCCTGTGCGACGGACACGCACACGGCTCTGGGCAACGCGAGCACATCGAACTCATCGCGGTCACCGGTGCCGGTGCCACCGCCGGGTGCGGTGCGTGTCGAACAGGTCGTCGAGGATGACATGCACAACGATGAGGATGAGCTCGATCATCACGCGATGGCCGCGGTGGCGCGAGGGCGTCGTGGCACGCTTCCGGGTAACGCCGCTGGTACGCTGCTGCCTGCGACCATGGCCCCGCCACCGTCGCCGCCACCGGCCCATCTTTACCCCGGGTCCGATGTGCTCGCGACGATGGCAGCGGCCACAACCCCAACCGTTCGGAGCTCGCGTGTAACCTCGCCGGAGGAGGGCAGCCTTGCGTACACGCCCATGACGAACACCTCCCTCGGTGCCGCCACAAACGCGACACACAACAACAACAACGGCGCACCGTCTGGTCAGACGGAAATCGTCGTCGCGGCACGTGTTCGGCCACCACACACATCGCGCGAGGCACCACCCGCACAGGCAGCGTCCAAGTCACGACGGGCGATGCATCGCAAGCGGCCGGATTCGTACCTGCGCGTGGACGCCCCACACGGCGTGATTGAGTGCGTGGGGGCTGTCGGCACGGTCGACAGTGGCAAGACGACGACGACGGCAGCGGCCGCGCCTGAGCGCAGCCCCACCTCGCCTGCCTTGACCACACGTTCGCAATCGTCCGCTGCCGCAGCAGCAACAACAAACACCACGTCTGCCGGTCGCGGTGCACTCAACTTCCACTTCGCCAACGTCTTTGACGAGAATGCCACACAGGCGGACGTGATGAATGTGGTCGGTACACGCGCGGTGGATCAGGTCCTGGCGGGGTACAACGGCACGGTGCTGTGCTACGGCCAGAGTGGGTGTGGCAAGACGCACACCATGTACGGCCCGCGTGGAGGGCGGATGCCAGAGGCGGACACCATCGTCGCACAAGACGTTGAGGCGGATGTGGCAGCCACGGTGGGTCTCGCCCCACGCATGCTGCTGCGCCTCTTCCATGCGCTGGAGCAGCGCCAAGCACAGCAACAGCAACAGCAACAACAGGCCACCAGTGAGTCTGCCCGTTCGGGTGCAAAGAGCCCAACTGCGGCAGGCGAGCTTCTCCCGTTCCAGGTCACCATCAGCGCGCTCGAGCTGTACAACGAGGAGCTGCGCGACCTGCTGCCAGGGCCAACCCTGTTGAAGCGGCTCATCGCAAAGCGGGCGAAGAGGTTGGCACACAAGACCCAAAAGCAACGCGTCGACGTCGATGAACACGAGGACGAGGACGACGCGGATGAAGAAGAGGAATACGACGAAGAGGAGGCCGTGGATGTGGCGAGCGAGTCGCAAGGATCGGCCACACCTGTTCAGGGCGCGCTGACGCCGACAGCGGCTGACCAGAACACCCCGACCCGACGCGTGTCGAAGAGCGTGAAGCGTGGAAAGAGCATGCCAGTCGGTGCGACGAGTGCAACGAGCCCGACACGCACTACCACCACCAACACCACCACAGCAGCCGCAACGACGACGACAACAACCGCATCCCCACACGGATCGCCCCGGCAGAAGAAGCGCGCCAAAAGCGCTGCCGCCACCCCCAGTACCGCCGCGTCCAGTGCCAACCTTGTCATTCGCAGTGGTGCGCCGGATAACATCACGAAGATGAACGTTCACGTGGCGGGGCTCCAGTCGCACACGGTTGCCAGCTTTGAGGAGGCGATGCTCATCGTTCACGCCGCGCTGCACGCCCGGAGCATGGGTGCGACGCGCCTGAACGTGGACAGCAACCGTGCTCACATGCTTCTCTTTGTCCGCGTGCGCCAGCAGCAGTTTCTCGAGCCCGCCGGCGCCGCCGCTGCCATCAGCCCCGGTCGCGGCACACTCAACCGCCGGCTGCAGACATCGCAGTCGGTGCTGACCCTGGCGGACCTGGCGGGTTCTGAGCGTGTCAGTCGCACGGGTGCCGATGGCGTGCGGCTGCGCGAGGCGCAGAGCATCAACCTGTCCCTCTCCACGCTCAGCAACGTGATTCGTCGCCTGGCCGCGCAGTCCAAGGCCGACGCGGCCGCCGAGGCGTCCCGGAACGGCTCCTTCTCTGCCGTACACATCCCGTACCGCGACAGCAAGCTCACGCGTATACTGCAGGACAGCTTCGGCGGCAACGCGGTCACGTTTCTGCTCTGCAACGTCTCGTCTGATGAGTGTGACTTCCAGGAGACCATCTCCGCGCTGCGCTTTGCGACGGACGCGAAGCAGGTGAAGAACCGCATCGTCCGCAACACCGCGACCAGTACGCAGACGCTCGAGAAGGAAAACGCGGCACTGCAAAAAGCCTCCGTCTCGCTGCAGTCGTCGCTGGAAGCGGCCAAGTCGTACATTGCTTGGCTCGAACATCAGCTCCGCTTCTTCTCGCGCCAGTGCGTGCTTCTGCTGGATCACCAGGACGGGGACACAGCCGCCGTACTCGACGGCATCGCGGCCCGCATTGAGGCGGAGAAGCAAGCAGCTGGCGTGGTCGATGCCCCATCAGCGTCACCCGCCACAACGGAAGTCAGTAGTGGTGGTGGTAGTGCGGACGGTGCGATGCCTGTCCCGGCGCAGGTGCGGGAGGTCTACGCGCTGCTGCAAAGCGAGCTTGAGCGTCAGCGCGAGCGCCAGGCCGACCTGCACGCCGAACCTGAAACTGCCGCGACACGTAACGTGGGCGAGGGTGGTGTGGCTTCTGAAAGGTCAGCGAACGCAACGCCCCTGCAGGAAGTCGAAGACGACGACGAATGCAACGCGAGTCAGGCTTCGCCGGATGTGGCCTCTCCGCCGAGCTCCGTCAACGTCGATCGCGAGGAAGACGAAGAGGGCCGACGAGACGACGAGAACAGCCACAACCGCGACGACAACCGCCTCAGCACACCGACGGAGAAGGTGAGCGCGTGCGAGTACGCGGGGGTCGTGCGTGCGCTGCAGGACGAGCGTGACGCACGTGAGGCCGATCGCAACGCGCTCTTTGCTGCGGTCGCCAGGGCTACCGCCCTCGAAGACGATGTGGCCGAAAAGGAAACTGTCATTCAGGCGCTTCAGGCGCTTCTCGATGAAAAGTACCGCGAGGAGGATGTAGCACGTGAGCGCAAGGCTGCCGAGGAGGACGAGAGCGCGCTTGACATGATCGCGCACTACGGCAACGGCAACGGCGATGACGACGTCACACGCAGGCCGCGCGCAGACTCGCTCCCCGCCTCCGCCATCAACGAGCACGACGCTGCCGACGCGTCACTGCGGCACCACGAAGAAGAAGCAAAAGAACAAGAGCCAGACCCGATTGATATTGAAGAGCTGCTCGCCGACTACCGCAGTGAGGATAGTGGCCCAGTGGATCAGAGTGCCGCCGAAGCCAACACGCGTGATGCCGTGATGCGGCTCCCCGCCGACAAGCCCGCGGTGGAGATGATCGCCGTCGAGACCCAGACCGAGCTCTGCGGCATTCTCGATCCCATCCCCGTCTCGAACATGTCGTCCGAGCGCGGCGTGCGTCACACAGACCTCGACGGCGACCACGACGGCACCGCATTGGCGCCACTGATGCTCGCCCGCTCCGTCCCGTCGTGGCAATCCGCGGAGGGTTCGGACGTCCGCTTCATTTCACGCGGCGCGTCACCGCCGGTCTCGTCTCTTCGCGCGTCGCGTCGTCTTTGGGCGGGGAACAGCCGCGACGCCAACATCGTAAATGGTGTTGGTGCCGGCGATGACAATGGGCACGGCCCACTGGTGCAGAGTCACGCACCGGGACGCCTGCAGAGGCTCCTGGCTGGGTTCCGCCTGGCCGCGGCGTTAGCGAAGAGCGAGCCGAACATGTCGTAACAATCCACTCACACTCAACAACAACAACAAAAACTCAAGTGAATGGGGAAACAAATCGTTCGGCCAGCTCTTACGTCGAGCTGATGTTGCTCTTGTCGCGTTTGGCTGGCCTGGTACATTACTTCGCTTTTACCTTTTTTGTTTGTTTGTTTGTTTTTTGTATCGGGGTGACCAGCTGTATGCGCGTGTCTAGTGTTATTCCCCTCTGTTTCTCTGACTGACTTCTTGTTTTTCCTCCAGATTATGATTTTCTTGTGTTTTTCCTTTTTGTTTTTGTTTTCTTCCTTCACACTGTGAATGTCTGTCCTTGATGTAGCTCACCCAGCCCCAACAGAAAAAAACATTTGACATTTCTCCCTCTCTTCCCTGTACGTTTGCGTGTTATATTTTCCCCTTTCGTCAAAAAATCAAAAATTTAGTGCCTTCTCAGCTGAGACACTGAGGAGAAATCATTCGCTCCCCTCTTTTTTTTCTTTGCTTTTCGTTGTGTTTTTTTTGTTTTTTTTATCAATGGTCATTCATTCTATTTCTAACTTCTCCACTTTTTTCTTCCTCTTCCTCTTCTTCTTGTAAACACAGTGGTTTAAGGGGCAAGTGCCACGCGACGCAGTCGTTCTCAACTCGCACAGCGCGTTTTTCACCTACCACTGAACGTAGAGATCTACAACAACAGGAAAGAAAAGAAAAAGAAGTTTGTCAAGTTCACGACAAGGATTTAAAAAAAAATACTCTTGGATACCACACTTTTCAAAGATCGAAAGCGTGTGTGCGTGTCTGTGCGTGTCTGTGCGTGTGTGTTCAAAAAGTCTTAGTAGTGGGTTGAGAGTGTCAGTCCGTGGACTCACAGGCCTTTCCACTTTTCGTTTCCCTCTCTGCCTATTCTCCGCTTCTCCTCGGCTTCAGCATGTGTCCCCGACACTGGAAGAATACGAAAGCTGCGGAAGAGAGGTGATTTGTCCCATCAAAAAGAAGGTCAACTCAAATCTTATTATCCACGTTCTGCACTACTCTCTCTCCCTCCTTTCCTGTCTCTCTCACTTCCTTTTGGTGTCAGGTCTGTGCATTGCTTTGTTTTGTCTTGTGCATTTTTTTTTCTTAGATCGCTCAATCTCCTTCCGTATTTTGTTGGCCTGTTTGGTCCTTTTTTTGTTTTTCCCCTTTTCAGCTTTGCTATAGACCAGGAGTTTTGTTGTGCTGTGTTGTTTCTCTCCTTCCTCCCTCCCCCCCCCCATCACCACCACCGATCGTACGAGCAGAACAGGAGATATACTTCACAGCGAGCGCATGGCCGTCAGCCGCGAGGTCAGTCTCTCACTGAGCGGGACGCGTGGTTCCATGTCGCCCGTCAACGCGCAGCGCCGACTCTTTGATGGCTTCGAAGACGAGGACGATATCTTCAACCTGTTGGTGGCCAAGCAGGGCTCCTTGCCGCCGCCGCCAAGCATCGTCTCCACGTCCTACGGTCCGTCCAACTCGACCGTCACGACGGCAGCAGCAGCAGGCGGTGGCGAATCGCTGGCCGACAGCCCGATCGTGCGCGGTCCGCTGTCACTGCACACGGACAAGGAGAACGCACCACCTCAGGCCGTGGCGTGTGCCTCATCGTCAGGCGTGTCCGGTGTGCGTGGTGCGCGGGCGTTTCAGCGCACCACGGCCCGTCCTGTTGTGGCGATGGATGACGCAGATACGGGGAGGAAAAAGGAGGCTGAAGAGGGAACAGTGCCGACGGATGGTGAACAGAACATGGTTGTTGTCGTGGATCTGCGCGGATCGAGCAGTAGGCGTGCGTTGGAACAACGTAGCACCAACGCCAACGCCGTGTCGCACGCGCAGGCTCGCACGCACAAGATGACCAAACGCGCCAGCGAGATCAGCGCGGATGGCACAGGCGATCGCAAAACAGCCAGTCGCCGACGTGCATCGACGCTGTCACTGGCCTCCTCGTCGCCGTCGCGCGGATCTGAGGATCACCGTCGTCGTGCAAGTCGCGGTCCAGCGACGTCTCTCGACACGCCGTGGGATGCCAGGGACGCCACCGCATCGTCGCCATCGCAGTCAACCACAGCCACCGCCATGTCCATCTCGCCTGGGGCCGCGAGAACGCACACGGCACGGCCTGATGCACCGCGACTTGGCACGCGACGGTGCCACACCATGCCTCCTCCAACAGGGATGGACGCCGCTGGGTCTGCAACTCATGCGAGCAAGACCAACAACAACAGCCGAGGTGGTCGTGCTGTGGAGAAGCCGGCTGCTCCAAGTCACCCGGCTGCACGCCCACCGCGGCTCCAGCGCACGAACAGCAACCGTGGCCCGCCTGGCGTGTTTTCGCGCACAGCGTCATCCTCCGCAGCGGCGACAGCGAGCAACTCATCCGCGTCCGGAAGCTATCAGCGCTACCGCTCTGCCACGAGCATCCCACCAAGCACTGCAATGTCGTTCACGAATCTCATTCCACCACGCGGTGCCAAGGCCGAGAAACGCACCAAGCCCCATGCCACCAGCCCCCCAGCTGCACAGAAGAGTCGTGCACTGGGCTTACCTCCGGCCGGCGCGCACACGCGCACGACACGCACGACAGGGACCTTTCGTCGTGCCGCGACAGCAACGGACGGCCTGCCGGGTCGCTCGCCCGTGTCGCGCTTCTCTCGCACCACCTCCGCGGTCTCCCACGGAAGCAGCAACCGTCGTGACGGTGCGTCGAACACAACGACGGCGACGACAACATCGTCGCTGTTGCTGCCGCGCTCACGCCGGCCCGTTCGCAGCGAGGACGAGACCCGCGCGACGAAGCGCGGCGTTGTGGCCGCTGGTCTGGCCCCCGCACAGCCGTTTGCGCGCGCGGCGACGGATACCAAGGCGTTTCAACGCGGTGGTGCGATCAAGGCACGCACGTGTGGACGCGCCGGTGCGGCACCCCGCGACGGTGGTGAGCAGGCAAGTGAAGGCAGTGGAAAGGACGGGGGTCACAAGAGCGGCAACGATGGGGGCGCCGAGGCGTCTCAGCCCGCAGCGACGTCAGACGCACACAAGACGACGAAGCCAAAGACAAAGGCAGCGCAGCAGGGCCTATCGCCAACGTCACGTGTTGCTTCTGCCTCTGGTGCGGGTGGGAGTGGGAGTGGTGGACCACGTTCTGCCTCTTCCGGTGCCAAGGTGGTGCGTGCGCCGGCCAGTCGTCCCGCGTCAAAAGACGGTCGCGCCGCACGGCCTGTGCGCAGTGCATCGAGTAACGCGGCGGAGACGACAACGACCGCGCACGGCGAAGCGACCACCAACACCACCACACGCGTGCCATCGCGCCGGCCACCTTCTCCGTCAACACGCACCCGTACCGCCTCGGCTTCGGGGGCGGCGAGTGGCTCCGCACGTGCCCAGAACACACACGCCAGTGGCGATCTGCCTGGTACCGCGCAGGCCCGTTCACGGCGCGCGAGTGGCGCGATCCCCCCGCCTCCCTCTCTGCGCCTCGGTGGCGGTGGTGGCGGTGGTGCGGCGCGACGACCATCGACAACGGCTCTGACCCAGTCGATCGCTTCTGGTGTTGGTGGTGGGAGTGGTGGTGGTGGTAGTGGGGTGTCGACAACAACAACAACTGCGATGCGAGGACGGCGCGGTTCAAGCGCCCACGCACGTCCACTGACGACCAACACCCACAGCAGCACATCAGCATCAGCACCAGCATCAGCTGCCGGTCTTCTGCCGCCGTCAGAGAGAGACGCGAAGACACGGAGCACGCGTCCAGAGTCTCGCAAGCGCACCGCGTCGGCCGGCACGCACGCGCCGGCAGTTGGACTGGATTCACAGCCGCGACGCCCCGCGAGTGCCCACGCCACGACGCGGACGACCACGGCCAAGCCGACTTTGGCGTCGTCGTCGTCGGCGGCGTCCTTGAAGGAGCCGCCACGCAGGCGCTCTGGGTCGAGTGGCACAGCGGCAGCGGCAGCAGCGGCGACACACAATGCGGCACTCCACGCACCGCCCGCGCCTCTGCACGCCGTCCTGGGTGCGTCTCCGTCACGCGGCTCCGGCACAGCGCACATGCTGACGGCGACTGGTAGCCCGGCTTCACGGCGTCGACCCTCGCTACAGGCGGGGGCTGAGACCGCAGCGACAACGGCATCGGCAGCGAGCAGCACCAGCCCGTACGTGCGGCCACCACCTCGTGATGGCTCCGTGACGGCGCACGTATCTCAGGAGGAGGCCACACGCGCCGCGGTGTCCGTGATTGTGTCGCCGTCATCCTGCGACTCTCGCAATGCGAGTCTGGCGGCTGCGCTGCCAGGCCCCACGCACAGCCCTTCGCAGAGTCAAGCTCGTCCGACAGCGGATGCGGCCGAGCACAAGGAATACGATGGCGCGCTGGACGATGCCACGGCTGAAAAGAGCCCGTCTCCTGTGCGACCCGCTGAGCCGGTGGCACTGCGTATACCGCTGCTCCCCCTCGCCGCCCTCAACGCGGAGCGTGAAGCGAGTGCATCGTCGCCGTCGGTGCACGGTGACCAGAGCACGTCACTGGATTGTGGCGCCCACTACGAAGAGTTCCACCGCTGCGATGAAGGGAGCGTCTTCCACGCGTTTGCGCAGGCTCAGATGGGCCGCTCCGGTGCCTCGCTGTCATCGAGTCCTGGCGTGAGTCACGACGTGGCAGCGCCGACATCCCAAGAAGGCGTCTTGGGCGGTGGTGGTGGTGGCGGTGCGGATGCACTTCAACGTTTAAGACTTGTGCGTGAGCGTGCGGCGCAGACGGCTGCGGCCAGAGCCCAGCAGCACCGCACCGCCGCCTCCAAGGCACAAGCAGACGAAAACGAGGGAGAGGTGGAAGGACAGGAGGCCACGTCGTAAACACGCAGGCTCGTCGCTGCACATGTGTCGAATTCACAGTATTGGTTTGTTTTCTTCTCCTTCTTCCTTTTCTCTCCCGCAACGTTCACACTTAGATTTCTAGACGCACAGGCGTTTCGTTTTTTTTTTGGAAACAACAAAACAAACAGAAAGAACGTCACAAAGCCGTGTCAGAGCGCCAGTTTTGTCGCTCGCAGAACTGGTGAGGTGAAGCAATCCGCTCTCACACTCCCTCACTCTCTCTGCACGCACGCTCTCGCGTTCAACAGCGGGGGCGGCTACGGTGGCTGACCTCGGCCGGAACTCGAAGTCGTTGTGTTACGACGAGGAGACGGAGACAGTGGGGACACGCACGCTGCTGCTGTTGTTGTTTTCTCTCTCTTTCTCCCTGCGTTCGCAGTACGCCCAGTCCACCTGTTAGCGAATTGGTATCTGCATTCTTTTGCACACATCCGCACCTCATTTCCCTTCTCTCTCCATTCTCTTTCTCTCTCTCCCACACGCGTGCAGCTCTAGTAATTTCTCACAAGCCCTCTCTTACTTCACTTCAAAGTAACACAACAAAAAAAACAGAAGAAAAAAAGATGCTCTCCAGCGTTCTTCGCCGCTCTGCCGCCGAGGGTTCCGGCTCCGTCGCCACCGTGCCCGCCATCGAGCGCGCCGGTCACTACCTGCGCTTCAGCACTCTGCGCCTCCACCCCCACAAGGAGCCCAACTTCCGCGCGCGCCCGGCCGGCTGGAAGGGCTGGAACAGCAAGGAGCTGTGCGACCCCTACGCGCCCTTTCCCCTGACCTCGCCCGTGCGCCACGTGGATCGCTGGTCTCAGGGTATGTGGTTCGGTATGGGCCACTTCGCCCTCAAGAACTTCTTCGGCCCGCTGAACTGGAAGTTCTGGCTGCGTCTCTCGGTTTGGGGCGTTCTTGGCTGGACGATCGCGCTCTTCGTGTACGCCCTGCGCATGCACCGCAACGGTTGGGAGTGGAAGAACCGTGGTGCCGTCTTCTCCATGGAGTAAGCGCACAGTCAGCGCTCTCTCCGCGAGAGCCACAATGAGGATTGTGAGACCCGTTCCGTCTTGCCACTTTCTTTTGTTTGTGTGTGTGTGTTTCGTGTTCTTCCGAACAGCGAACCAAAAAAAGAAATGGGTACAAAGATGGGCGGCACAAACAAACAAAAAATCAGCAAAATAATGCATAGGATTGTTTTCTTTTATTGTTTTTACCCCCATTAGCTTCATTGAGTCATTTTTATACGTTGTTTCCCAAGAAGGGAGCGAAGAAAAACAACACGACTGCCATTACGGATGACTTGTTCTTGTTTTATTAGCAAGTAAAAAAGAAAAAAGAGGAAAAAAAGTCGAAGAACAGAACAAAAGAAAAGCACGAAAAAATTGTTTGTTTCTCGTTCTTTTCCTAGCTCCACAGTCATCCTCTCGTGACGTCCCCTCCCCATGTTTCGTTTGTTTTATTCCTCCTCAATGGGATAGTAGTACACAACACACAAAAAAGAAAGAAAAAACGTGCACAGAGTGGTAGTCGTGAAGACAGGCTACAAAAAACAAAAAAGACGGAAACAGCGTGAAGCGCGTCTTCAACCCCATTGAAAGCGTCTCAGCATGAGGGAATCCTCACTGACACGCAAAAAAATTCTCGTCGCAACAGTTGCCATGCGCTCCATCTTCTCATGTGCTCCTTTGTGGAAGCGGAAGAATAGGAGCCATAGTCGCACATGCGCAAGCACACGCAGACTCACCTGGGAGCAATACTTGCAAACGAAAGCCGTTTCAATTTGTTGCTTCACTGTCAACGAGAAAAAAAGGAAAGGCAAAGGGAAACCCTTCAGACATGCCTGAAAGACTCGCATCACCATCGAATCTCTCGCTCACTCACTCACTCTCTCTCTTTCATATGTATAGAAACACGCAAACGCACGTCGCCGTCACCGCCCGCAGAACACGAATATCATTCACTACCACCACAATGAACGTTCGTACGGTGCGCACTCTGACAGCGAGCGCCGCGCCGTCCTCGCTCGTGTCAGCTGCGCGGTCGCTCTGTCTGTCATCACGCTGCTATGCGACGTCGCGTGGAGATCACGGCGGCACCGGGTCCGCTCCTCCCCCGCCACCTCCATTCTCATCAACTGGATCGACGTCAACGTTCGACCCACTGCCCACTCCACCGCGCCATTCAGCTGGTAATGGTGGTGGTGGTGGTGCGTCCTCAGCCTCGTCTTCATCACCGATCGCCTCTGCCATGCACGCCGCATCGCAGGGGCAGAACACCGCGTCGCTGCGCGTGCCGTTCCCACCGAGTGGTCTGGAGCTGCCCGAGTCCTCCTTTTTGAAGTGCATCGAAAAGGAGATGATGGATGAAAAGTATCGTCTGGATAAGGAGGCGGGGCCACCGGCGATTCCGGCCGGCTGGGAGTTCTATCACCCGCCTGGCACGAGCCTGATTTATGGACGGTGTCTCTGGTTGCCCACACAGCCGCCTCAGCCGCTTGTGTTGGATGGCGCTGCCGAGGAAACCAACACCACCACTGCCACAGCGGACGGCGCACCCTCGGCCTCTTCTGCTTCTTCGTCGTCGTCACAGCCGCGCCGCCGACTGACGGAGCAACACTACGTCCGCATTCAGCTCACGACCCGCGATGCCTCACTTGATCCGGAGTGCGATATCCGCGGTGAGCACTTCCCCTTCTCCTTCTTCGTCAAGACGGTGCCCGAGACGGACGCGGCTACTGCCGCAACCGGCACGACAGCATCCGGGCCGCATGGCGACCGCCACGACGCGATGGCGAGTGCGGACGGAGAAAACGGGGAGGCCTGGGTTCGCGACTTGGAAGGTCTGGAAGGGGTCGCACCAGCCGATGGCAGCGCGGCGTCCCCGCTGTACCAAAGCAGCGTGGAAGTGCGCTGCGACGTCATCGATGGCGAGCTCGTGGTGGACAACGTTCTGTATCACGGCACGTTCAACGCGTACGGCCACCCCGCGCGCCGCGCTGCCGTCGAATCGCAGAGGGCATCCTCGTCGTCTGTGAACGGGGACACCGCGACGATCCTGTACGACAACCCCTTCGGTGGCTACACTGGACCGAATCTTGACGAGGCAGAGGAAGAAATCCTGGATGGCATTCAGGCGTGGCTTGCGGAGCGGCGCATCGACGACCTGTTTGGTGAGTTTGTCGGTCAGTATTCGATCTGGGTCGAGCAGGCGGAGTACGAGCAGTGGCTCCAGCAGCTTCACGATTACGTGGCCGCGTAATTGTATGTGTGTGTGTGTGTGTGTGTGTCGTATGTGTGCGAGAAGGGACCATTAAAACACGCGCGCGCCTTGTGAAGTTCACTAGGCGATCGTTGTTGCGGAAAGAAGAAGAGAAACACAAGAACAGGTTTGTTGAGGTCTTCCCTGGTCAGTGGTTGTTCGGTCGTTGCGCTGACAAAGAGAAAAAAAAAAGAGCCGGTTGCAATTGAAAGCAGAAACAGTTTAATCACGTCTTGTGACTCCGCCGGGAGGAGTCTACGTTGTCACATCCATTCCAGTAGTGCCATTTGTGGTTTTTGTGAATCACAATCGCGTAAAAAGAAACCACACAAGAATGTGGGAAAAGAGGGGAAGAGGGCAAAGTAAACAGAGAAGGGAATCAGCCTGTCACCAAGCTGATCGCGAACTTGGATCGCCGCAGAATGACCCTGCCGCTTCGCATTACTCTTGTCGCATCTTGTCGGCACACGCAGGTGCGGCTCCTGCCTCTTTTCTCTTTTTTTTCAGTGTCTGTTTTGCAGACATGCGAAATGGAGAGAAAAAGAAAACGCAACACTAAGAAAAACACCACACACATCGAACGCAAACTGCTCTCTTCTCCCTCACAACTCCATGTCTTGCTTTCGTTTCCCTCACTCACTCACGGATCGAATTGGATTAAGGTGACGCACTGATACAACAAACAAGAAGAAACCACGAACACGCTTGCCAAAGATGCCGCCACGCTCTGTGCCGCCACCACCACGCCCGGAGCCGGTCACTCTGGATCAGATTTACGACCAGCTCACGCGGACTGAAACAGGGATGGATGCCAAGGCCTACCACCTCGTCGCCCTCAACACGGTCGCCTTCAACCCCAGCGTGAAGCTGTTCTTCTACGAGCACGACCAGCAGTGCGCGCGATCCAACTCCGCGGCGGAGCACGATGTCGATCGGCAGGCCGCAGCCCCACCAGCCCCAGCCGCGCCGGCCGTTCTCGACGCCGATCGCGCACGCCGTGAGGCGCTGCTCAAGTCAATCGCCTTCTTTCTTGCGCAGCGTCTGCACCCCGTGTCGCTGGAGTGCCGCTGGGAGACAGTCTCTCTGCTCGGTGAGCTCTGCCGAATGGAGAACACGCACAAGAACGCACCGACGACGCCGCAGGGACTGCTCGAGGCGCGTCTCAACGACTACGCGCGGTTGAATCTCGAGTACCTGGCGTGCCAGCTCCCGTGGTTCATGCCCGCGGTGAAGGCGATTATGGGCGAGGAGGCGGTGAAGGAAGCCTTGACCGCCGCCGCCGCCGGCGATGCGAGCAGCGATGACGATCAAGACGATGGTCATGACGCGAAGGATGGTGACACGCCAGACGCCGGCAAGACCAAAGACAGCCAGTCCAAGGCAGCGGCCTCGAGCACGGCGGACGCCTCCAGTGCCGCGTCACGCAACGACATTCGTGATCGTCTGCGCGCGCGGCGTCAGCACCTGCGTGACGGTACCCGTGCCACGGGCGAGGACGGTGCCACGCAGGATCACGAGGATGAGGACGCGCTCATCGCCTTGGGCGACATCCTCCGCGCGCTCCCGCTGCCCGATGCATCCGCAGCGGCAGCGCCGGCTGACAAGACGCCGGTCTGGACGCCGCGGCGACTCGAGCAGGCGCACGACTTGATGTTCCTCGACGCGTCGACGACGATGCTGCATTTGATTCCCAACGTGAGTCGCAGCCTCAGCAACGTGTGTGCGCAGTGCGGTAAGCGCAGCAGTACCACCACCGCAGCCCCAGCCGCCACGCAGGCTGACGGCGAGGCCAAATCGGCTGCGTTTCTCCGGTGCAGCAGTTGCAAGGCTGTGTACTACTGCTGCGCCGACTGCCAGCGTGCGCACTGGGCCACCGCCCATCGCAATCCGTGCAAGGCGTACAAGGAGAAGATCGACGTCACCGCCGCGGAATACGAAGCCATGAACGGACGCGGTGGAAAGGGCAAGAACAAGGCCAAGAAGCCCGCATCCGAGCAGGACGGTGTCATGGTCTTGGAAGTGCCTCTTGAACCCGCGCTGTTCTACGAAACACGTCGCTATCTCTTCGATCATCGCGACTCCAGCTTTGGTCACGTGGATTTCAACGATTACTTCATGAGGTACACCGTCCGTGGTACGTAAGACGTCTGACAGACAGCCGGTGTGTCCCTCTCTCTCTCCTCTTTTTTTCTTTTGTTTTTTCAAGTGAGTGAGGAAATGAAAGCAAGATAAGTAAATGAAAACCCTACAAAGAATGGCTGAACGACTGGCAGGAGGTGGTGAACCGGTCGTCACAACCATTCTTACCATTAAAAACGTGTAACACATTTGATTGTTGTTTTGTGTGTTTTTTTGCTCTTCTCGGTGCCTTACGCTGATAATATGGATCGACAAACGGAAAAGGGAAAAAAACGAAGCACGTATACAGAAGGAGGAATCTTACGGTGAGCATGCCATGAAGCTTCCTCACAGATGCGTGCGCACACAGAGAGAGAAAGAGAAACCAAGAGACAAGATTGGTTCGTGAGTTGAAGTTAGCCCGATGCGCAGCACTCGTAAAAAAAATCTCCACGACACCATCGCAAGTTATCTGCTTCCGTTGCGCGGACTCAAGCCCAAAGCCACATCTCACCTCCATCCCTTTTGCCACATTCGTCCGTTCTCGTATTTACTCGTCTGCTTGAAAGAGCGCGTCTTGCTGTTGCTGTTGTTTCTTGCTGTTGCTTACTCAAATCCTTTCTACTCACTTCTTTTTTTTGTTTGCTTTTAGAGACCGAGTGATTGCACATTTTTCTTGCTTCACCTCCATCCCCCCCCCCACCATTTGTATTGCTTCCTCTTCCCACTCTTTTTTTGTTCTTCTTCTTCCATCAATTTAGACATGGATAAAGTGACCACAATAATCAGCGTCGGCGACGTCGCCTCCGGCGGCAGTGGTGGCACTGGCGAGAACACGAGTCTGTGCCCCAGTCTCAGCTTCAAGAACCGCATGATGGGCTGCCTCGCCTGCTTGGGTCTCGGACTTCTCTTTGGCATCCTCAGCTGGGTCACTGTGTTCCTCGGCGACTACGCCTTCTTCGGCGTTCTGTTCACCTTGGCGAGTTTGTGCTGCATTGGCAGTACGCTGTTCCTGGCGGGTCCGATGAAGCAGCTCAAGAGCATGTTCAGTGAGGGCCGCTGGATCGCGACGGTGGTGTACTTTGTGGCCATGATCCTTACCATTCTCGCCGCCGTGCTGCTCAAGAGCGGCATCGCCACAATCTTCATGTGCCTGATCCAATTCGGTGCCATGGCGTGGTATGTTCTGTCGTACATTCCGTTTGCACGCGACGCCATCAAGTCTGCCATTTCTGGGTGCATCCGCGGCTAGAGAACCTTCTGTAGGGCACCACGTACGTGACGTGGAGGAGGCGAAAAAAAATTCTGAAGCCAAATTTGCAAAAGAAAAGGAAAACAGCTGTCAGGATGCGCATACTATCGTGAACAGTGATGAGAGACAGCATTGTGCTTAAGAAAAAGTGTCTCTGCATGTTGAAAAGACAATATTCCTGGACTCAGACACTAAGAAAGCAAGAGAGAGAGTCGTGTCCGAGAGCAAGCGAAGGTCAACATAGTTGGCCACCAAATGCCTGAACGTCATTGCCTTCTCGCGCAGATCGCTTATTGCATCTGTGGACGTGTTCTCCGCAGCACCGTCGATCGTCATGTTTCTTCTTCCTTGCTTTTCCTCTCTCTCTCTCTTTCACTCGCACAATGACGTGCGTCTGAGAGAGTTCGTGAGGCATTCTTACTGTTCATTCTCTGTGGAAATTGCCCTCTGCACATGTGTGTGTGTGTGTGTGTTTGCCACCCTTCTAGTCTACTCTTCCTCTCTCCCCTCTCCCTGCTCCACCGTCATACACGCACACATAAAACCGAAAACAAAAACAAAAAGAGAGAAAATACGTACACAGGCGAGTGTATACAAGCGAAACACACATAAAGCAAGAAAAAACAAGACACCAACAGACCCAGCAACAACATCAACAACAAAAAATGGGATCCCATTCACTACGCGACAAGCGAAAGCGTGTCTCGCAGCACCAGCGCGCGAAGGACAAGAAGGCGTCTGCAACAGGCGTGGAAGGTGCGGACGGGCCTCAGGTCGCGTCTGACCCCACCGTGCTCGCTGCCGCGGCCGGCGAGGGTGCGCTGCCAGACTGCGTGCGCAAGCTCTTCGTCGCCGACTACGGCGAGATCGAGGAGGGCTGCAGCGACGTCGCCCTCTTCGCGCTGGACCCGGAGACGCACGCGTCTCTGTTGCCACTCGGTGTCCCTCAGCGGCTTATGCAGCTCCTGTGCCTTTCCCCGTTTGACCCCGCGACGGTGCAGGCAGCCATGGCTTCTTCTTCCCAGACCGATGCTGCTGCGACAGCAGCAAACTCAGCCACGTCGGCGCCACTGGTCAACGTGCACAAGGGCATCCTCTTTTTCCAGATCGCGGCCGCACAGGCGCTGCGCAACCTCATCACCAACAGCGAGCACGACGAGGCCATCGACATGCTCGAAAAGGCGTCGAGTGGCTCCACGAATCGCGCCTCGCTGCTCCCTGCGTCTGCCGTGCTGCACGCCCTGCAGGAGAGTGCCCCGCTTCACACGCCGGTGCCACCGCACGGGCCCGAGCACGACGCCGCCGTCGCTGCACTGCGTCGCCGCCTCGATCTCGGTGCCATCGCGCAGATGGACCTCGCCTCGACGCTCGTGATGCTCGTGACGCAGGCATCTGAACTCGCCCAGGTCGCCCTTCAGCGGACCAACCCGGCGGACTTGATGGCGGAAGCGAGCGCGCAGCAGGCGGAGGCCGACGGCGAAGGGGAGCGTCTTGGGCAAGCGGTTGACTGCGATGGCGAGGGTCTCAGTGAGGAGCAGAAGCACGCGATTGAGCAGGCCATGGGCGGACTCGGCGCAGGCTCGGCGTCGTCGGCTCTGGCGGCCGCGGCGGCACACACGGACGCCTCCTCTCCGTCTTCCTCCCCTTCCCGCGCGCAGCAGCAGCGCAGCTCGCTGTACTTTGTCCTTCTCAGCTACCTCGATGAGCTTCTCCAGCTCGTCAGCGTCTGCGTTGAATCGAACGAGCGCGTCGCCGAGTACTGGAGCGAGGCGCCGATCGTGTGCTGGTGCCTGGACACGTTGCACAGCGCGCACACGGTGGTGATGGGCAACGTGCACCACACCGCTGCGTACTACACCGCGCTGCTGGAGTCGCCCGAGGCGGCCGCGGCGCAAGGTCCGGAGGCCGTGCAGCGCGTGGAGCTTCACGCAGCCCTGCGCTTCTTCAAGCGCCGCGAGACGGACTTGTGTGGGTCGCTGCTCGTCGCGGGGAGTGAGCTGCTGCAGATCCTGAGCACCGACAACAACACCGTCGCGGCTCTGCTCTGCGGTGGTGGTGGTTCCGGCAAAGATCAGAAGCGGTCGGCCAAGGCGCGCACCGCCACGCCGGCCGTTGCCCTCTCCGAGTCGCAGCAAGCCTTTCTGAACAGCGTGACGAGCGGCAATGGCGCACTGGATGCGCTCACCAGCGTGGTGTCTGACGTGGATCGCATTCTCCTGACACTCTTGACGGATCCTCAGTCTCTCGCCGCGCTGGCGAGCGAGTCGTCTGCCGAGACGCTTGAGCCAGAGCAGGACGGGACCCGGTTGCGGCTCGGCTACCACGGCGTCGTCTACCAGCTGCTGCAGTTCACGCTCTCGATTCACGCGACGTTGCTGAACGTGGCGAGCGGGAACGAGAACATCGCCAAGGCCCTTCCGCTCGTCGTCTCCGTACTCGAGCACACGCTGCCAGTGCGGCTGTGGCGCACCATCGCGCTGCCGCTCATGTCCACCACGTGCGCGCTGCGTGAACCGATTCGCAAAGCCGCTCTCGACGTGGTGTCGCAGCGGCTGCGCTGTGTGCACGGGGCCGTCAAGGTCCTCCACACGGCTGTGTCGTGGGTCTGCGAGCAGAACCGCCCCGGTGAGGAGGATGAGGTCGCGTTTGCCAAGAACCCCAGTGCGGCGCTCTTGCACAAGAGCAACGCGCTCTACGTCTTTGGCCTGCTCTTGAAAGATGTCTTGTGGATGTCGGCCGACGACAGCGACGCCTCCGCTGCTGCTGCTGGCGGTGGTCGTGGTGGTGCGGCGGATGTGATGCATAGCGAGCAGATGCGACGTGACCAGCACGCCCTGCGCGATGGCGTGGCGGGTAGCATCAGCGGTGAGGTGAGCGCGGTGCAGTTCAGCATTCTGTCAACCGAGGTGGCGGTGTGGGGGGTGTCGAACGCGCTGCTGCTGATGGTGCCTGCGACGCAGCTGGGCGACCAGCCGTCGTTGATCTGGCGCGCCATGGTCGATGCGGTGCGTGTGCGCCACGCGCTGCTGCTGGACGCCGCCACGGCAGCAGAGGCGACCACGCACGACACCGTCGTCAGCGCCGAGGGCGAGGTGCGCCGGGGCATGTTGACGCGCTCCCCTGCTGCGCGGCACATGCTGTGGCTGCAGCTTGAGTCCATTGTGCAGATGCTGTGGACGCTGCAGCGCAAGCAGGCCAACGCCTTTGGCGGCCCGCTCGAGAGCGTCAATCAGCTCGCCGCGGAGCCCGCCGATGTCGATCTGCTGACGCGTCTCGCCTGGGAGTCGCACGCCTCACCGGCGCTTCAGCAATCCAGCGTCGGCACCGTCGTGCGGGTGTGCTGCTCTCTCCAGACGGCCGAGGCCGTTGCCGTCGCGACGCGGTTTGTTGTGGCGATGATGACCTCCGCCAGCAGCTCCGTTGTGATGGCAGCCGTCGGGCCAAGCGCCTCCCCGTCGTCGGGTCTGCCCGCGCTGTCCGCGCCGTGGCTATCCCAGTCGGCCCCGACCGATCCGACTGAGCGGCACGCGTGGCTGGCAGGTCTGACCGCGCTGGACGGCGTCGTGTCCGTGCGCTGCGAGGCCGCCAACGCGCTTGTGGATGTCTTCTCGGATGAGCGGTACGACGCGACTGTGTACGTCCCGCTCGGTGTGCACGCGGCCTTGCAGTCGCTTCTGCCGCAAGTGCGCGGTTACGTGAAGCGGCGCATTCAGCTCACGCGTGACTTGCAGCGCAACTACCGTGTCGTGGCAGCGCCAGTTGATGTGGACCAGTGGGAGGAACTGTGCGAGAATCTGGACGGCTTCCTCGAGTACAAGCGCCAGAATGTGCGCTAAGCGTTTGCTGATGCAGAGAGAGAGAGGTGAACTGGAGCACTGACGATGGAGTGAAGTGATTTTGCGTAGAATACGGCGTGTGTCGTGTGTTGGTTCGGCTTCATGTTGCGTTCTCTCTCTCTCATTCTTTTGTTTCCGCACTGTTCCACATGTTTCTTTCTTTTTTTTCTTTTAAACCGAATTAAGCGCGCTAATATGCCTTCTCTGTTTTTGTTTGTTCCTCTTCGCACTAACACAAATTAATACGGATCTCTTTTAAAAAAGACCGAACTGAATCAGAAACAGCAATAGATGCATTCTCCTGACGTGGATGCACACGAAACACTAGATGAGGGATTAAAAGCGATAGCATCATGCAAGCTCATGTCTGCTTCATGTACTCGCCTTATTGTAATGCACGTGTGTCTGTGAATATATAGAGAGAGATGTGCACGGCACGTCTTTACTCACTTCCACTTCGTGTGTTTGTCGCTCTGTGTGTCTGTGTGTGTGTCGTTCGCCTCTTTGGTGTCAAATATCGCTGCCGCACTAGCCGTGCAACACATATCGCGTACTACCACAATCCCCCACTGCCTCTCCCTCCTTCACGTTCTCTTTCTATTCTTCTTGTGCTTCTCCCCCAGCGCGTCTCACTCTCCCTTTCTCGACTTCTCCCCTCATTGTCTGTTCCGTTCTACTCTTCGTCTTAGCTTCGACGTTTAATAACGAAGATGGCCGCCGCATACGCAAGCCCCGTTCCCCACCCCGTCCGCATCGGCGTCATTGGTGGCTCTGGTGTGTACAAGCTCGACAACGTCGCCAACTTGCAGAGCTACGAGGTGGACACCCCCTTCGGCAAGCCGAGCGCGCCGGTCTGCATCGGTGATGTCGGCGGTGTGCCCTGCGCGTTCCTGCCCCGCCACGGGCTCCACCACCAGTTTAACCCGAGCGAGGTGAACTACCGTGCTAACGTCTGCGCCATGAAGCAGCTTGGCGTGGAGTACATCCTGGCCATCAACGCCGTCGGCTCGCTCGATGACGACTACCAGCCCGGTGATCTCGCGCTGGTGACCCAGATTGTCGACCAGACCAAGGGCAAGCGCGATTACACCTTCTTTGAAGGCGGCATCGTCGCGCACGTGGACTACGCGCACCCAACCTCCCAGGCCTTCTCCAAGATCGCGTATGAGGCGCTGCTCGAGTGCTTTCCCGATGTCAAGGCTGGCTCAGCCGACTGGCGCGTGCACCCAACCTCTACCCTCGTCACGATGGAGGGCCCCCAGTTCAGCACCCGCGCGGAGTCGCTCTTCCACAAGAGCCTCGGCGCCCACCTCATCGGCATGACCTCCGCCACGGAGGCGAAGCTGGCGCGCGAGGCGGAGATCGCGTACGCCTCGGTGGCAATGGTGACCGACATGGATGCGTGGAGTGACCGCCCGCACGTGGATGTCTCCGCGGTCGGCAAGGTGATCAAGGCGAATGCGACCAAGGCCAGCGTGTACCCCGCCCGCATCATCGCCGCGCTGGCGGAGAAGCTCGACACGCTCGAGAAGGATCCGGCGCACGGCGCGCTGCAGTACGGCATCATGACGCCCCCATCGTTCGTCCCGGCGGAGGTGAAGGCGCGTCTGGCGCCGATTATCGCCAAGAAGTACCCCCAGTACGCACCCTAATTCGTGGGTTTTTTTTTTAAATCACACAGTTGAGATAGCGTACGGGGCGGTTCTCGTGTGAGTGGCCAGACCGAATTTGTGCGCGTGTCGTTTTTTTTGTTTGTGTGTGTGTGTGTGTGTGTTTGTGATTGACGCACAAACTAGCCGTTTCCACTTTGTTGATCGGAGAAGACTATTTTTTTTTTATGTTGCCTCCAAAAGTGGGTTCCAACGGGCCACGCAGAAAGAAATAATGTGTGTTTTTGTTCTTGTTGTTTTACGCACGTGTAATGCGCGCCACGTTGAGTATATATTCGTTTCGCTCCCTAATTGATTTGTTTTTCTTTTGTTTTGTGTGTTTAGGTTTGTGGTATTTGGGGACGCACGCGACGGTTTTTCTGTCTTCCTTCTCGCCGCTACGTGCAGTCCCAGTCCACTGTGTCACTGAGGGTGAGAAACGGCGGCGCATGTGTGAGTGTCTGTGCATCTGTGAAAGAGTGTTTCTCTCCCTTCTGGTGCTCGCTAATCACCTTTTTCCACGTTGTTTTTGTTTCGAAGGAAAACCTCTGGTTTTTTTTCTTGTCTCGCTTCGTTGGTGTGTTGTCGTTGCGGTTCATCTGTCACTTGCTTTCGTTGTTTTGTTGTTGTGTTGCAGTCATTGGCAGATGAAGAGACGCGGGGCATCGTGTCGCAGTTTTTCAATGGCACGCTCGCAAGTACATCCACACACACAGAGAGTGAGTAAAAGAAACGGATCTAGCACACGCTGAAAACACACACAAAAAAACAATAAAACAGATATGCGTATCAAAAGTAAAAACCAAAGCGAGTCACGAAGACGCACGAGTGTACTTCCGTCTGTCTTTCCTCCTTCGTGTTCTCGTGTAGATGAGTAACACTCGCTGCTACTACTTTTTTGTCTCTCACTCCGTGTACCCGCTCTCCCTTGTTTTCCTTCCTTTGTCCACTGCTTGCATTTGCACGCACGCGTATGGGCGGGGGGCTGGAGAATGCGCGCACACACTTTTTCTTGGTGCGTTACGTGGTGTGCGCCTCAATGACGAGTAATAGTCGAAAGCGCTCGTTGCTCTTTCCCTCGTGCCAACGTTCGCTGTTGTGTTTGGCACGATTCACCTTCCACTACCCTCACACACATACACACACACACATTCTGCCTGTACCTCCTCTTCTGTCTCTCTTGTTCTCTCTCGCTGACTCGACTCGACTCGCACACACACACACACGCACACACGCTGTGGAAAATAGTAAAGAAACAAAACAGCGCAGCTTCACGCATAACCCAGGGTTCGACCGTGCACGTCCGAGTGGGACAGCGAAGCCCTCGTACTGGTTTAACGTTCTGTGAACAATCACGGTCCGTTCAACTATCTTTCTCTCTATCTCTTTCTTTCTCTCTCTCTTTTGTTTTTCACTCGCTTCTCCTTGAAAACAGTCTTATCTTCTCAGTGTCAGCAGCACTTCTCTTTTTCTCCGTGAGTCTCGACAGCCAGTGAATTCTCTTCTTTTTTTGTTTCATTTTATTTTCGTCCTCTTAGTGGTTTATTATTTTTCTCCCCATCTTTAGTTCTCGCACATCTTCGCGTTGGTTCACTGGGACTTCTTTTTCACTTTTTGTGTGTTGCCGTTATTGTTGCTTTTTCATTCCTTTCGTTTGGTGCTGACGCCACTGGAAGTTGAAAAAGAAAAACAAAGAGTGACATAGCTGCTGTTTTGGGTGCACGAAAAGGTACACATACACACAAGAAAGAAAAAAAGAAAGGAACAAGGATCACAAAGAGAACACACAGTTGGGAAACCAGGGAAACAGAAAGGCACCTCGATCACAGTATCATTCGGTTTGCCGCTCTCTCTCTCTCTTCCCTACTTTCTTTATTTTCCTCTTTTTTTGTCGTTGTTACTGGTCTTGAGGCGTTCGGGATTTCTTTTCTTCCAGCGAGCCTAGCTCCCTGACGAAAT
Source organism: Wallacemonas sp. MBr04 (assembly GCA_030849635.1). Classification (NCBI taxonomy): domain Eukaryota; phylum Euglenozoa; class Kinetoplastea; order Trypanosomatida; family Trypanosomatidae; genus Wallacemonas; species Wallacemonas sp. MBr04. Next base: position 26,984 of record JASANR010001512.1, on the reverse strand, counting down.
CAAACAAAGCAAAGGAGCAGAATAGGTAAAAAAAAATACGGTGAGCGTCTCTTCGTCGTGTTTCTACTTTCGTATTTGTTCCCATCCCGTTTGCCCATTTTTTTCTGGTGTACTCTCCATCACAGACACCAATCAACCTCCACAGGCTGACCCCACACGTACAACAACAGCAACGCTAAGGACAACACATCCTTCAAATACATCGCGTTTCTTTCCTCTTTACGTTCTTTCACTCCTTTCTGTCTACGTCTTTCTTTAGTCGTCCACATTTTTATTCACCTTTTTCCCCCTTTCTTTCTCTGTGTCTTCGCAGTACTCACACTGTCTGTTTCCTCTTTGATTCTGTTTGCTTTATCTTTTCTTCATCTTGTTTTTTTTCTTTTTTTTGTTGTTGTTGCCCACATTTCTTTTTTTTCGGTTGCGCTTAGCACTCAACTCGTTCTCTTTTCTGTTTACACTTTTTTACTTTTCGTTATTTGCCTATTTTGTGTGCGTGTGTGTGTGTGTGAATCTTCACGTCACTATCACATCTTCCTTTCCGCAGACACACAAAAAGAAATAATAATAAAAACCTTGCGCAGTACCAGCCCTCTTGTTTTTTATTTACTGCCGGCTTCCTTGTAGTCGCTCTCCACAACAACAACAAAACAAGCACACACACACGTACCCGTCACTGTTGTTTGCTTCTTATTCTTCTGCGACTCCTGGCACGCACACGCGCGAGAACGATCTTTCTACTCAAGAAGGGATTGCAAAAAAAAAATGGGAAACGAAGTGTCCACTCCGAACGGCGGCGTGATACCTGGCGAGATGGCCGACGACACAAGTCAACAGAAGTCGATCGATTCAAGCACGAACGCGCCCGCTCCACAGTTCTATCGCTCACGCGCGTCGAACTCCGCGCGCCCGGCGAGCAGCAACACGAACAACAAGAGTGACGGCGGCTCCCTGGCGATTAAGCGCAAGGTGTTGGTCGGCGCGGCGATGGGCATGGAAGATACCGCGTCTCAACCACAGCGCGCCTCGTCCTCGCTGAGTCCTGAGGTCGGCATCGTCGCGTCCGCCCGGTCCTTCCCGCCGGATCGGAAATCAGATGCCGCGCCATCGCCGGCCTCGCGAAACGTCAGGCGCACGAGTGACGGTGCCTCGTCACCGACGAGAGGGTCGCACGGCGGCGCCGCCGGTTCGACGAGCGAGTTGTACAGCATCAGCTCCGTCATTATCGATGACAAGGCGTCGACCAAGTCGCGCGGGTCGGAGACATCGAAAGAGCCGACCTCCGCCACGCCGTTGACGGGCACCATGGTATCGGTGTTGACGGCGAAGAAGAACTCACCCGTGACGAGCATGAACGCCGCCCAAGAAAGGCGCGTGCGGCACGGTGAACCCGTGCGACGATCATCGGATAGCTCGTTCGGTGCGGACACGGGCAGCGCGATGGAGTTTAGACCGAGCGACGTGGACGCCTTCTTCGATCCACACGGGAGCAGCAGCAGCAACAATAAGGACCAGAGCCCGTCTCGTCGCACGACGCTTGTGTACGGTCAAAGTGGCCTTGCACCAAGTTCACAGGGGGCGGGCCACAGCCGCTCCACCGTGCATCAGAAGACTCCCGTCGTGTCGTCCTCGTCCTCATCGTCAGCAGCAGCAGCAGCAGCTGCCAAGTCGAAGGAGCGTAAAACTGCCGTGCCACCGAAGCTGACGGCAGCAACCGTCTGCGATGGCCGCAAAGACAAGAAGGGCCTGCGGCGCAAGTCTTCATCCGGCTTTTCACGCAGCGGCAGCTTCAGTAGCCAGGAGAGCAGCTCCTCATTGGGCCTGCAACCGCACGGCAGTGCCATCGTCTCGAGCAGCAGTATCCAGGTGAAGCCAGCGCGCCGCACCGGAGGGACGACTGTGACTGGTGGCGGCGGCGGCAGTAGCGACACCACGCGGGCCTCACCACGACGCACGGTGGTGCCGGCGACGTCGGCCATCACCGCACCAGGCAAGCCGTCGCGCACGCTGTCAAAGGTGGGTGTGGGGTCGCAGTTTGACGGACGCAACGCATCACACGGTGCTGGTGGTGGGTTAGGCGGCAGCCCTGCAATGGGCAGCATGTTCGGTAGCAAGAACGGGGTTGGGGGTGACGATCAGGGTGGCTTCTATGGCGTGGCAAAGAACGTGACAAGCCTGTACGCGGGCCTCTTGGACGACTCGGACGGCTCACAGGTGTCCAGCACGCACTCGCGCGGCGGAACACCAAAGATGGGCTCGATGATTGTTGATCCGCACGCCACGACATCGCTGTATCAGAGTGAACAGCCTTTGCTCGTGAACACATCCGCGGGACGGCGTAACAGCTCAAGTAAAGACTCGGATCTGGCCCACAACACCAACAGCAGCTCCAACGGCAGCTTCTTCGCGATGCGTGACCTGGGCTACCCGTCGTCGTCGTCCGGTCCTGCGAGTCAGTCGAACAGTCGCGTGAACCGTGGCAGCGGCAACGGCGTCACGGCACCGGGGCACACCCCGCGCAGTCCCATGACAGCGAGTAAAGGCACGAGCACCAGTGGCAGCGGTGGTGGTGGTGGCAGCGATGAGAATGGCGCGAGCCGTTCGCTGGCCACGCAGGCGCGGTTAGATCACATTCCGGCCTCTCCGAAAAAGTCGGCGTCAACCGGCGGGGGCACGACGCCCGCGACCACGTCTGTCAAGACGCGCCGCAGCCCGCGCGGTGCGAATCTGGCCGGATCGAGTGGCGACATCCTCTCACACCACCGCACGACGTCACCGGATCGATCGCGGCTCAGTCCACGCGCCCCGGCGGCAGAGAACCGTGCGGGCGGCTCCCAGCGTGGTTCGAACGCGACCATGGGCCCGTACGATCTCATGAGCCTCAGTGACATCGGGTCTGGATCGGATCGGCCGCCGCGCCGCACGGTGTCGAACGCCTCGTCGCGCGTGAGCAGCCGCGCATCACACCCGTCCCTGACCGAGTCCGTCGCCTCCTCGGCCGCGAGTAGTCGTAGCAGCAGCATTTCGAGCACGGTCAGTCGACGCGATGTGAACGGCCTGCAGCGACGCGCCGCCGCGCAGTCGTCGCGCAGTCCTGGCACGAGCGTCTCGGGTAACTTCCAAGGCCGCTACATGAACGCGGGTTCGCGGAAACGCAGCTTGGGTGCGAGCGATGAAGTCCTGCAGGCACCGTTCGGCGACGTGAACGACGCCACGACGCATTCTGGCACACCACGTGAGACGAGCACGAACGGCATTCGCGGCCCGACTGGGTCGGGACGGCGCCGTCGTGGCACACTCACCACCTTTGCGGATGACGCCGCCGGTGGTGGGCACGACCCGTACAACAACTTCTTCTCGCGCGTAGGCAGTCAGAATGGCATGTCCACCGACGGCACGAACGGCAAGGCCGACACCGAGGACGACAACATCTCGAACGAGCTGCGCCAGGCCCACGCCAATATCCTCGTGCAGCTGTCGAACAACACCAGCAACGCATCCAGCTCGAGCCAGAACGGACAAGGCGCGGGCGGACCGCCGCGAGTGGCGCGGCCTCCCACAACCACCTTCAAGCCACTCACCATTAGTGCAGACAAGTTCAAGACCTTCCAGCAGTCGTACGGGCTGTCGGACCCAACGTAGCGACACACACACACACACGCCGTTATCTTTGTTCTTTTTTTGTTGTTGTTGTTTGTTTTTTGATGATGCATTTGTGTGTGTTTCTTTTTTTTCTTGCCGTGGCTGTCTCTCACTGACACTCGCACAGTCTTTCCTTTCCTGACTGAGTATGTGTGTGTTGAGTGTTCATGTGCGTATGGTTTTCTCTCGGCATAGGCGCGAGGTATCAGATGTATACAATCGCTTTCCGTTACTTTCTCTCTCTCTCTGAATTTCCCCGTGTTTTACTTCATCACCCTGGCTTTGCATTTTCTTTCTCTTCTTCATCGTGACTAGTAATCAGGCAAGCCATTTTCCTTTGTTCTCTTCTTCTTCTTTCCCCCTCCGTAACTCCGCACTCTCTTCACTGTTTCTTTTTTTTATGATGTCCCTACACGAAATTTGTTACTCCAGCGCTTTCCTATACACACGTCGTTCATGTCTGTTTGGCGGGGTTTGACCTTGGTTTTTTTTTCCAATTCCTTCTCCCCCCCCCCCCTCACAGACTCAACGTTTCATCTCACCTTTTTTATTAGTCTCTCTCGGCATTGCATCTGATCACTTAGATGTCGTTTTTTTTTCATCTCGTGGTCGGACTGTGATGCCGTGAGGTTTTCGAAAGACGAGGTGAGGGACCGGTAAAAAGGGGGGAGGAGGGAAGTAAAACGTTCAGCAGTTTAGTGGTGGCAACAAGACGGGAGAGAAGAGGACACGAACCTGTAGAGACTGAGTGGATGAAAAGAAAAAATTCGAGAAGAAAAATGGGCGACGGGAGGTACGGATGCTGAAAGAGACGCAACACGGAAAAGGAAAAAAGAAAAACAAGGCTCCAAAAGGCACGCTCTTCCATACAAAGATGCACACTTGTGTTTCGTGGCAACGCACTGTTGCTCACCCTTTTTCACCCCTCTTATGTTTGTTTTTTCTTTCTCTGGGAGTGAAATTAGTGGCTCAGTTCGTGTAGTTGTGTGTTTGGTGTTTCTTCCCGTTCCTCCCTCTCCCTTTTTCGTTCTTTTTTTCCTTCGGTTTTTGTCGGTCTCTCTCTCTCTCTCTCCCTCTGATGTTTTTTTTTCTTTCTTTTTGACTCTCCACCTGCTCGTCCCCCCCCCCCTCCCCGAGTAACTTGATACCGATGACCTTTACAGCACTCTGTTCTTCCTTTTTTTTTTGCTGTTGCTGTTCTCTTTTTTGTGTGTTTTGCCCCCCCCCCAAAAAAAAAAAAGAAATCCGTTCGTTCTCATCCTTTACCCATTCTTCACGCCTTCTACGTGATCCTTTAGTAGAACCGCCTGACAGCACGTTGCCTCTCCGAGCTCCCCGTCCCCCTTTTTTGTTTCGTTCTTTTTTAGTGGACTCGCAGCGTGTGTCAGGTGTTAGGCCTCAAAAGTACGAAGAGTAACACGCAAAGAAAGAAAAGGGAACTCATCATAATTTTGATGTCCAGGCACACGTTTCTATTGTTGCCGTGTTTCTGTTTTTTCTCCCCATTTTTTCCTTTAATCTGTGCCTTCCCCTCCCCTCACGCGATCACGCAGCATTGTTCGCCCCATTCTTGTTTTCTCTTTCTTCTTCTTCCTCTTCTTCTTCTCTTTCATGTGTGATTGTTTTCCCTTTTCCTTTTCACTTTTTTTTAATTCGTTGCCTTGGCAGTGCTCGCTCTTTATTGTTTTGTTTTTGTTTTGTGTTCATCTCCTCGGTGCATATGCGTCTCCCCCATGTCAGTATTTCTTGCTTTTTATTCCGTTTGCTGTCGTTGTGCTGTTGTCATTCACTTGGGTCCCACGCTTTTGATGTTGCACGTTACCCTCTCCTACACGCTGCATTGGACCGCAATCTTCCTCGTTTATTTTATTGTTTTTTCTTTTCCTTTCCTCCTCTTTTTTTCGTTTTCCTTGCGCGGTTCAACACCATTATTTGTGTTCCCTCACTTTGTCATTTATTTTTCCTTTCCTTTCCTTTTTCCACTCACCTTGATGTTTTTTGTTTCTTTTTTTTGTTTGTTTCTTGCTTTCTTCCGCACGCCGGTGCATGATCAGCCTCATCGTCCTCTGTAGTCTCGCTCTCCCCCATTGTTTGGAGAGTGCGCTGATTTCATTCCGTTGTTGTGCGGAGTACTTCCTTTTTCAGCTGAGAATTTTGGGTGTTGTTGTTGTTGTTTGGTTCGCTTCATGTGTATGTGTGTACGCGCGCGCTGCACAACAAACAAACAAAAAAGTGGATGCACCGTAGTGGATGCCTTGTCAACCCCGTCACATTTCTCCCTTTCTTTCACTCAGTCTATCTATCTCCCAAGTGTGTGCAAATACGAGGGGGCACAGTGGATCTGGCAACAGTTATCTCTTCTGTTCTTTGTTGCTTGCTTCACACCTTTAAAACCTCCTCTCCCTTCTTTTGTGTGTATTTTGTTGGGTGGTAGATTTACAGTTTCATGCGTAAAGAAGCTGTCAGCATTGTGTGTACAAAGAAAGAAAGAACGAGAAAACGAGGCTGAGCACAGTGGGGAAAAAACTCCCTGATTGTACATTCCTTCTCTCCGTCATCCGCAATTATTGTTTCACATCACTGTTTGTTTGTTTGTTTGTTTGTTTGCTTAGCACCTTCACAATGTTGAAGTATGCGGCAACAAAAACAAAAACAAAACAAAACGGTCAACACTTGTGAGTTGGCTGGTGTTACCGTGTCGCCACGCTTACGCATTCTGTTATTTTGCATCTGTACGTCACTTGACGAACCAAAGAAAGAAAACAAAAAGAACTGTCTCAAACAAGTTCCATGAGACGATCCATGGTAGTTTGTTTTTCAGCACACCACGAGAGTTGAGAGAAATGCAGTCCCCCCGCCTGACTTTTTTTTCTTCGTCACTTCGAGGAGGAACGGAACACTAGGCAGGGCGGTGTGCATTCGCCCTCTTTTTCTGCCACACACACACACACATACGCAACTCGCATGAGCGTTGTTGTTGTCGGCTCTTCTCCATTTCCGGACAGAGAAATGTGTGTCGAATCAAAAGCAAATGGGGACAAGACGGAAGAGGACGTCGGACTCTGAAGTGGTTGTTCTCGTCGTGACACAAACACATCATTCACGCACCATCGACCTTTCGTTGCCCTTGTCTCTCTTTTGATCTCTATCTTTCTGGATATATTTCCTCGCCCCTTCTCCTTTTAGTGAACACATTTTGTTGCACAGCAAGTTTTTGAGACAATAGAGCGTCGACGGAGGGTCGAGAAAAAGAAAAGAAGAACAAAAAAGCCGCGCAAAACGTACCGAGACAAGCATGCGCGCCGGTGGCCGTAACCCAACATCTGACTTTGTTCAGGACTACGCCGCGAAACGGCAAGCGCAGCTGGAGCGCGCCAAGCAACTCCGTGACGAACGGCTGCAGCAACAGCAGCCCCAATCGGTCGCCTCTGGTTCACCCACCAACTCAGCTGGACGTGGTGGCGGTGGTGATAGCGGTAGCGCATATGCGCCGACGCCGACCAACTACGGCAGCGGTGCGGGCGTCAGTCGTGCGCGGGCCGCGCAGGATGTTCGCAGCGGCAGCTTCGCCAGTGGCGGCGGTGTGAGCAGCAGTCACGGGGATATGCTGTACGTCAGCGAAGATGATTTTAAGCGCGCCACGCAAGCTGGTCTCATCACACCCGATCAGGCACGTCAGCTCTGGGCGATGCTGTCAAATCAAATCATTCGGATCGGTCCGCAGACAGAGACGTGCACCACGTCCGTGAATAGTCTTCTCGCACTCTCGCACCACAGCGCCGCGTCGTCGGCGTCCTCGAACGCCTCGTCAGGTCGTGGCGGTGGTGTCTCGATGGATGCGTTGCGCCACAGCATCGCCCGCTTTCGACAAGATCAGCAGCGCCACAGCACGAATCCCGGAGCCCACGCGTCGCGCGCCACGGCTGAACGCCGTGCTGGCGGAGGGAGAGATCATGATGGTTATGAGAATGAGGATGAGGAGGAGGATCACGATGATGGCTTCGGTGTTCACCCGCCATCACTGCGTGGTCCTGGCGGTGCGTCGCAGGGTCGCGCCCCGGCCGCGCGCGCGAACAAGAACAAGAAGCCCGCGTGGAACACGGACATGGATGTCCACCACAACGACGCGGATGTCTACGATCCACTGCCACCGATGCCAGATCCCGAGGAGGAGCTGGCGAGCGCCGATGCGCAGTACGGACGGCGACAGCCAGCACGCCCCACGAAGAAGCCAGCGTCTGTCCCACGCACTGCGGAGGCACCGGCGGCTGCGGGGCCGAGTCGCGCCAAGCCTGCCCCTGCCCCTGCCCGTGCCGCCGCAGCTGCCGCGACTCCCAACGTGCGTGCACAAGCCCCAATCGCAGCAACGAGTGGTGGTGGTGGTGGTGTGGACCTCGACGACATGCCAGTCGGACGCGGGCAGGCGAGTGCGATGACGGACTGGTCGAACGCGTACCCGCCTGGCATGGCGCCCCCTTCACGCAGCGGCCTCGGTGGGAGCGGACGCGTCGGCGGTGGCGGGGGCGGTTTTGGCGGTGGTGGTGGTCAGAGTGCCGAGGAGATCAACGCCCAAATCGCGGCCGAAAGCGCCGCAGCAGCAGCGGAGCCACTGCGTGAATGCGCGTACTGCGGCCGCAGCTTCCGCCAGTCGCTGCTGTCTCGCCACGAGGCGCTCTGCAAGAAGAGCTCCAAGCCCCGCAAGGCGTTCGACATGAAGGCACAGCGCGCCGACGGCGTCGAGGGCCTCGTGCAGGCGCAGCGGGAAGCGAAGAGTGTGCAGCGCATTACCGCACGTACTGGCGGAGGCGCGGGTGCGGGTGCGGGTGCGGGTGCGGGCGCGGGTACTGGTGGTGGAGCCGGCAAGATGCCCAAGTGGAAGCTCCAGCACGAGCAGTTCCAGGCCGCGATGAAGGCGGTGCAGCAAGTCAAACAGAGCGGCGGGTTTGGGAGCGGGGCGCCGCTGCCCCCGCCACCGACCATGCCGTCCGAACTCGATGATCGCGTCCTGTGCCCACACTGCGGCCGCAAGTTCGCTGATGAAGTCGCCAAGCGGCACATACCCAAGTGCGCGACGACGGTGGCGAAGCCAAAGGGCATTCGACCCATTCGCCGGTAGGGGGTGATCGAAGGTTCCGCGTGTGCGGAGGGGGGAGGGGCACCAAGAGAAGAAGGTCATCGAGAGAGGTCACAGCAAAACAAGCAGTGACGAAAGCAGCCGGATTGGATTGTGTCTCCTGTGCACCCTGTTCCTCCCATGAATCTCTGGTCGCACGCTCGAATACGTGTGAACTGTTTTTGTGCACTGGCTTTTGAAAAGGTTAACATTGCCCCTGAAAACAATCGCGAACACGATTTCTGGGGTTTTGTCCTCAATTTTTTTATTTTTTTTGTTGTGCGTGTGTCTGTGAATACCCACACGCCTCATACCACCACCGCTATCCCTAGATCTGTTCTATGTTCTTCTCTTTTATTTTTGATTTTTGGCGTGCGTCCGCGTGACGCTCTTTTTTTTTCTGTTTTGTACTCGACGTTGCTGGTTGGCGCTTTGCTTGTTTGCTTGTGTGTTGTTGTTGTTGTTGTGACAAGACATTTTCTTCTTTCTTCCTGATAGACTGCAGCCTTTGACTTGGCTGTGTTTCTGTGTGTGTATTTGATCAGTGCACTACAACTTCCGTGGTTCGGAGTGACTTGAACCAAAAATGAAAAAGAAACAAAAAAACGAACGTGTAGGAAGCCCGAAGTCAAGGTGTGTGTGTGTGTGTGTGTACACGCAGAAGACTCAATATTTTTTCAGAACAATTTCTGTGATGCTTCAGTGGCACAGGACGTACTCAGCTCGGTGCAGTGGGTAGTGGGGTTGTGCTTTTCTCTCTGCGCTCATCACGTCTTTTTTGCTGGCGAAGGTCTGGGAACTCTCGTGTGTTTGTGTTTGTGTCTCACGCTATCCGTCGCTCAGACGTCCTCCGCATGCCGGACACACGTGTGATGTGTCACATTGCTCTTCTTCCCCCACTACTCTCTCTCTCTCTCTTGCACTCACTCACTCAAATTAAATCTTGGCGACTTTGCGCTGTTTTTTTTTCCTTTTCTCATTTTGATTTCTGTGCGTTGACAGTTAGAAAGAAGAAAAGACCAGCATGCTGCGGCGCACGGCAAACATTCAGCGGTACCGCACGGCCTGGCGCGAGCTGCTCCACCCGCTCCCCATCGTTGCGCGTCACGACCAGTGGTTGAAGCGCGATACGGTCGAAATCAACGAGAGCCTTCTCCGTGAACCGTACTACACGCTGAAGAGTTATGCGCAGCCGTCCTACTCGCCGCGGACGGCGGCGCAGGGTAAGCGCAGCGAGTCCCCTCAAGATGCGCAGTACACGACGGCCACGCAGCTCCGCGCCGCACGGCACGCGTATTCGGCCGAGCGCCTGGCAGAGCTCCGCGAGCAGCTCCAGTTCCCCGGCGCGACCGGTCCATCAGCCGGCGTCTCCGTGACGGAGAAAGGTCGGTTGGCAGTTGAAAGCGAATACGGCGCACGCCTTCACCCGCGTTACCCGGAGTCGTGGGATACCGTGCCCCCTCACCAGCCATCGCGAAACCCGATCTAAGAAGCGAGCAAGGAAAAGAAAAAATATGTGTTCGGCGGAACAGGCAATGGCAATTGGTTGCCGTTGTGCGTGTGTTTGGATGTTGATTCGGTCCTTGTGCGTTGTGATTGATTGCTCTCGCTTAACAGGTTCGCACACACAGACAAGCACCTTCGTGTGGTGAGAACAACGGAAGTGAACTCCAAAAAAAAAAAACAGCAAAAATAATAAAAAATCCTCTCGAGTGGCGGCCGCTTCTTTCGGCTGTTTGGAACAGAACGCGCAGCAGCACGCAAAGACGGAAAGCTTTTCGTCACACAAATGTATTGCGCGTTTGGTGTGTGCGAGTACTTCATTATCGTGACCTCGTCTCGCGTGCTCACTATTGTGATTGTTTTGTCGAGCGCATCGCGTGCATCCCGCGGGTTGCTGTTGCGACGATGCAGAGTGTGAAGGGAAACAACAAGTTGCATGCTTTTGCCCCCCCCACCACCACCACACCACACCCTCCGTTCTTTCTGGCACTCATCATTCTCATCACTCGCGTCCCTTCGTTCTCTTTCATTTGGTCTTTGCCAGTTGCAATCGGCTGCGCAACAACACGCAGTCTTTGGAAACATTTAGAGCTTGTTCTATTGTTATATTTTTCCATTCGTTTCTTGTTTTTTCGTTTCTTGTTTTTGTTACATTCTCCTGATCTTTACGTGTCTCACTCTCTCTCTCTCTCTTACTGTCTTGTATCCCCCTCAAGAGCAAAAAAAAATGACCTCTCTTCGTGATCTCGTGGGCGGCGATGATGATGATGACGATGGAGACTACCTGGCACAATTCGCGCTCCAGCAAGCTGCGTTTCTTCGGCGCAAGCGACAGCAGCGCCGCACACGCGGCCAGGAGGTGTTCGCGGAAGACCCGTTCACGCACACGGATGCCATCAAGTGGGAGGAGGAAGCACTTCAAGAGCTGACAGCAGAGTACCCATCCTTGAACGCGGCCCTCGTCACAATCGAGGCGGCTGCCCACCACCGTCGACAACAACAACAACAACCGTCAGTCCAATCCTCGCTCGCCACATCTCTCGCACCAAAGGGGGCGGTGGCTCTCAAGGACGTCTCGGTGCGTTTGTTGAAGCTGTGGTACCCGCGCGTGTGGGTCATTCCCGCCTTCACGATCCCCGAAGTTCACTTCGTGCCGCTCTGCACGGAGGTCCAAATGCAGCGCAGTGCCCAGGCTGCGCAGGACCCACGTGCTGAGAAGCTGACCGACGCGCTGCTCGCCCTCCGCGCCAAGAGCACATCGCACAGCGTGAACAACTACGACTACAGCGAGGAGCGCTGCCTGGTGGATGTGGTGCGGGAACCCATCCAACCGTACGACGAGGCCGGCGACATCGCGGACCGGCAGCGCGTGCTCGCCTGGTGGCCTGAGGGCGATCGCAGCACGATGAAAAACGGCCGTGTCGCGGCGGTGATGCGCGCAATTGCGATTGAGCGCGCCAAGCAGCAGCAGTGGAACGCGCACGTGAGGGAGCAGCTGGCGGGGTCGTCGTACGAAGCCGCCATGGCGACCGCGGCGGCGGTGGCCGCGATTGACACGAGTGACGAAACGACGGCCGCCGGTTCCTCGTCGTTTCGCCGTCACAGTCTCGCGACAACCGGTCCGTCGTTGCCAACCGCACCACCAACCGCACACGCGACGGGGCTGACAAGTGTGCAGAACAGCCCTGATAAGCGGCGAGGCAGCTCGTGCGCAGGGACCACGACCACCACCACCACCACCGCTGACGATGCAGGTGCGGATGCAGCAGCGGATGCTGTTGTTGCGCCGCAGGCGCATGGTGATCGGCTGTATTGGCCGGCTCTCGTCAAGCGCGTGGTTGGTGTCTTCGAGGGTCTGGACATGTTCGAGGACACGCCGCGCGGACTCGCTGCGCTGCAGGGCTACGAAGACCTCGGCGACGTCATCGCCACCGCGCTGACGTGTCGCATGCGCTTGTGCATGGACGTTGTCTTCGCCGTCGATGAAGTCAGCGAGTGCCGTCGACTCGACCTGTCCCCCGATGTTGTCTACACCCCACCGCAGTATTGGGCGTTTGTGCAACCGAAGAGCGACGTGACGCTGACGGCGATGCGCGAAGCACTTGGGGTGCGGCACGGCGCGCCTTCACAGACGGCGACAGCTGGTTCTGCGGGTGCCGCACGCTCGCGACAGCGGCTGGCGGCGGCGCAGGTCGAAGAGGCCGCACAGTCAGCCGAAGGCGACGACGAGGTGATGGCGGCTGTGCGCCGTGCCTACGCGGGCGGTGACGGCTGCACGGTGGCCGAGGCCAACGAGTGGGTGGCGACGTTGCGCCACCCGCAGGACTGCCCCGTCCTGACCCCGGAGGCGTTACCCGAGGTGGTGTCGATTCGCAATTTGGGCTTCACGCCGGCGGAAGACCCTCCGGCACATCCCGTGACGAGCACCCGATCATCCTCATCCTCACCCACGGCAGCGGCTGGGGTCACGACAGCGGCGGCGTCGTCCCAGGCACAGGCACGACCACGCGGCACGCTGAACGCCGCCACCCTCTCGAACAGCCCCATCTCGCTCTTTGACCTCCTCGCCGGCCCGACCTGTCAAACCCGGACGCTGGTGCTCCTTCGGGCAAATCCAGCCGTCCTGTCTCGTGCGCTGCGCGAGGCCGTCTGCGATCTCGCGGTGCGGTGGCGCCGGCTGCGTCAGGCCCTAGCAGACCGCCTGACCGCGTACGAGGAGGAGCCTCCGGTCCCGGTCCCCGGCACACCCGCACCGGCCTCGCCGCTGCTCCCGCCGTCCGCGCCGCTCGTGCAACTGCCTGACACGTTCGAGACGCCTTTTATCGAGTCCAGTGCGGACCGTGCGGATGATTTGCCGCCCGAGCCACCGGCGCAGGAAAACATGACGGAGGAGCAACTGCGCGCGGCGACGAGCGTGCCGAGGCTTCAATCGCACGCGCCACGCACGTTGGGAAGCGTTCAGCCCGCGGACGCGATGCCACCGTCGCCGGCGAAGCAATGGCGACCGTCAACACGCTCGCCATCGCACAGCAACAACGCCACGCGTGCTGGAGACGAGGATGGCAGTGGCCTGCTACCACGTCCGCCGCATCGTCACAGCCCAACTCGACCGACAACAACAACAACAGAAGCAGCAACAGCAACAGGGACACGGCCAACCAGGGTAGGCGTGAACGCACCACCCGCACGCACAAGTGCAGCGCTCACGCCACGGGGCCAGCCGTCTGTTCTCCTCGATGTGCCGTCCGCCAATCGCGGCAGACTCTCCCCCGGTGCGCGACGCGGTCCCGTCCGCGACGTGGCAGCCGCGACAACGGCCAACACACCTTGCGGGGAGTGCGATAGCACAAAGGCACCGTCCTCCGCACGAGACGAGGCGCAGGCCGAGCTTGGCAGCCATGAGAACGATCGTCGAGGTGGTCCCTCGGTGGCAACGGCTAGCAACAACACCACCGTGTCTCCCTCCGCTGTTGCGGCGGTGGTCGGGTCGACACCGTTCACAACGCCTCTACAGGCCTCCCTGAAGCCACCCGAGCTCACCTCCCCACCAGCAGTGGATCGCACAGCTGTCCCCGCCTCCTCTGCTCCGTCGCGCTCATCGCAGTTGACACGTGCCGGCCCCCAGCGCAGCGATGGCGCTGGCAAGACCGGCGACACCATCCATGAAGTGGACGATGCGGAGGAGGAAGAAGAGGATGGTAACGGTAACGGTGGTGGCACGGCTGGTGCGATCGATCATGAAGTACGACTCCCATGGGAGGCCCACAGCGACAAGCCTACGGCGGTCTCGTCACCACGTCCACCAAAGCCGCTGACTGAATTTTCTCCGCCGACGACGACGCAGCCATCGGTTCGGCCGCCCACATCAGATGCCCCGTTCGCCGCCACAACAGGACTGGGTCCGTTGCGTGCGAGTGCAAAGGCAAGTAAGCCGCGCAAGTCACACAAGGCCGTCTCCGCGCGCGACGCGCCACACCACGCACGACAGGACTCGCTGCCAGAAGCGACAGAGACCGTCACGCCAAGCCACTCGATGCGTGGGAAGCGTCAGAGCCCGTCGCCATCCTCATCACGAGGCCCCACGGAGAGCACGGCAGGTTCAGCGATGCGTGCGGCCCCGGTGGTCGTCGCGCCGCCCTCCGCGCTCTCCGTCTCGTCCGCGTCCCGGAAACGAAAAGGTGATGTCGAGCAGGACTCGCTCAACGTAGTCAGTCCGCGTTCGCGCCGTCACCGCGCGAGAGAGGGTGGGGTTGTGGACAGCACAACCGCAGCCACACCCGCGCCCGACGACGACGTAAACACGTCTTACGAGGGCAGCGCGCGTGACACATCGCCATCGCCGCGAAAGTCCAAGTACGTGCTTGTCCGCCGCATCGTCCGGCGCGATCCGCTCGGCGGTGATGCGTTTGTGCCGCTGCCGAGCATCGGGACGCTGGCACGCGAGGTGGCGGCTGCAGGGCGTGAGGCGAGTGTCGAGGAGGCCGCCACGTCTGTGAACGCGCCGTCAAGCACACAGCGAGGCGACTCGTCCCCCCTCTTGACGTTGCTGCGCGATACGGGCGTGCTTGGCCCTGCGCGGCGCGGTGAAGATGGCGATGACGATGACGATGATGAGAGCGCGGTGACGCTTGACAGCCCATCCCTTCAACGCGTCCACTCGCGTACGCCGTTTCACTACAGCCTCTCCTCGCGTGACAAGAATGGACCGTTTGCGCGCCGACCTCACAGCACCTCTGCCCGCATCTCGGCGCTGCCGATCGGGTGGAACACGTCACCGATGCGTTCGATGAGTTTTCGGGACAGCCGTTCGCACAGCTTGCTGCACACGACGTTTGACTCGGGCTCGCCTCCGGATCCGTCCGTGAGCTTTGACGTGTATTCGCTCGCTCGGGCAGCTGCAGCGACGACGACGACGACGACGACGACAACAACACCGCAGCCTCTCTACCGCCCGGTACCCGTTCGCGCCAGTGGCGAAGCGCACCACTGCGATGACGCTCACGAAGACGCCGCGCGTGGTGACGACGACAGCCACGGGAACAGACCGTCGCGGGTGCGTCGCGAAAGTGGCGCGAGTGGCCGTCACGGCGGCAGTCGCACAAAGCATCACAAGAAACACTCAGCGAGCACTCGCGACGATGCAGCACAGCAGCCAGCCGCCTCCCCGTCTCGTCCACGCTTGCAAGGAAGACAGGCCCAGCAAAACGCCTTCTACGTGCACGTTCGCACGCCGATGCGATCTGACGCGGCAGACGAGTACAGCCCCAGCCCACTTCAACCATCGCGCCAGGTGGGTCAGGGCGATGGTTTCTACAGCTCCGCAGCTGTGGCTGATACGAGTCGTGGTGTCAGTGGCGGACCTGCTGGTGCGCGTGCCGTGGCAGCTCCCGAGCGATTTGCCCGGACAGATGCGCGAATAAAGAACCTCACTGAGGCCGCCCCGACAATGTCGCGGAAGTGATGACGTTGCCGTTGTCTAGCAACAGTTGTCATTCTTGTTTTTCTGTTTTGTTTTGTACGTGTGTTTGTGTCTGCTGTTGTCGTCGTTTTGGTTTGTTTCTGTTATTGCTGGTCAAACAATACAGCGTTCACGCATTCACACACACACACACACACCATTGTATCAGTACATCATTCGGTTCATCTCGTCTTCACGATCGCGTTCCTGACTCTCTTTTCTTGCTCTTTTTGTTTTCTTTTCTTTCACCTTTTTGTTTTCTTCTCCGTAGACGTTGCCAATCACACACTATCACTCCTTCATTGTCCTGACGTTTCAGGTTGCCGAGAGGGTTATCATCTGTTCCTTAAGAAGCGTCACGACACACACCCGTCTCACCTTGCATCCGGGTACCATCGCCATCTCACACCACGCGTATGTGTGTGTGTGTGTGTGTGTGTGTGTGTGTTGATGACGTGACAGGTGAGAAAAAAGGATACCCACACACACCGATGTTTGCCTTATTGTTTGGTCGCACATCTCATTTCGTGTAGTCATCGTAAATTGATCTCTCTTCTCCCTCCTTCGCTCGCTCCTTCTCTCTGTCTCTCGCTCCCCTTGGTTCTTGATTCAAGGAGCGCGTTTACTTGTTGCCTTCCTCGAAAAACCTGCGAAGAAGAATATCAAACCGCACATCACATTCAGTGAATTGTAATAACAACAACAAAAATCACACAAAAAGCAAAGTTGCAATCATGCGGCGCAATCTCTTGGCTTCCGTGACGCTCGCGACGTCGTCATCGTCAGTGCTGGTGTCCGTGCGAGGATTCCGCAAGGAGTTGTTTGAAGGGCCACTCGATCTCAAGCCTGGCGAGAAGGCCGCTCGCAAGGGCCCCCCAGTCTCTCACAGTCTCCCCGTTTACAAAACCACCCACAAGCTCAACAACTCCGTCCGCTGGAAGAACGCCAACCTGGTGACCAACGTGGCGGGTGGCAAGGACTATCGCCTCCGCGAAACGCAGGGCGAGGGTACGTTCGATGAGACCGGCATGTACCGTGACTGGCTGTACGGTGACGAGCGACGCTACGCCAACTACATTGGTCTCTCGCTCGGTGCACTCGCCATCGCCCTCTTCTTCTACACGATGCGCGTGATGAGTGCCGAGACGTGGGACATTCCCGCGCCCGTCCTGGCGATGCAGCGGCGCAAGATGGGTGAGGCCGGCGCGGAGGATGGTGGTGATGCGGCTGGTGGTGCGGAGGCGGTGGCGGCGGCACCGAGCGCGTCTGAGCAGCGTCAGGATGCGCTGGCAATGCTGAAGCGCCCCAAGGTTGTCTCCAAGAGTACCGCATAAAGCACAACGATGTGAAAAAACAAGGAAAAAGAAAAACAACACTTTTTTCTGATTTTGAGATTCTGAAGTTGTTGATGAAGGAGAAGATGTGGAAATGGGCTGGATGAAGTAAAAAAAGAAAAATGAAAGTCGCTATGGCACATCTGCGAAGGAGATCTCTGGTAGTGGAGTTTTTTTGAGCAGGAAATCCAACGGTTCATCGACTGGCAATGGGAAAAAGAGTTTCACACTCGGTTGTTGCTGTTGTTGATGGTCTCGCTTTTCTTGCCTCGGCTGAGATTCCCACTGACGTTGCTTCATTTTTGCGGTTGTGTGTTCGCTTTGGTGCGCGTATGTGTTGTCGTTATTCACACGCAGAATGTCTGTTGTTGTTGTTATTGTTGTTGTTCTTTTGCTTGCCCTCGTTTCCATCGTTTGTTTGTTTCGGCTCTCACACACACTCTTTCGCGCTTTTTTTTCATTGGGTTTCGCCTGTGTACTCGTGCCGTGTTTCAATCCCCCCCCGCCCCCTTTCACGCTGTCTCGCCAGGGTTTCTCTCTTTTTTTGTTCTTTTTCTTTTTTTTCTCTTCTCTCGTTAGGGAGTGGGGCAGTTAGCGGAACAGGCACACATACACATGGTCAGCGTCACACACTAAACACACCAACAACAAAAAAATTCATCCACGTGGAAAACGACGTAAGCAAGAAAAAAGCAGAGCAAAAACAACACGCAGAAAACAGTCGTTGCCGAAGCCGGCGTGGGCACGTCAAGGACGAGCCTCACAATGGACAAGGAGCCTGCCACTACGTGTTTTTGTTTTTGTCCTTTTTTTTTTCGAGACCAGACAAATAGCTGTCGTCTGAACACACAGTGGAACGAGAGCGAGAGAGAGGGAGAGAGAGACTGTTTCATCTCTCGGTTCTTGGTTAGCTATTGTGACACCGTTAATTGTTGTTTCAGGAGGAAGCAACAGTCACGAGTACTAGGCCCCTACTACGTTTTGTCTTGGTTATTCTTTCACTATTGAACGCCACCCAGCTCAACTGGATTCATCTCCCTACCTCTCTACCTCTCAACTTCACAATCTCGCTTTCTCTTCTTATGGGCTCTCATCATAGGTAGGTTTTTTTCTTTTTTTCATTCAAGTGCCGTATTTGTTTTGTGGTTGGCTGTTCATTCGCGTACCTCGTCATTGTTGCGGTGCTGTCTTTTATTGCCATTTGGTCCGCCCTAATTAATTTCTGAGACGTTTAAAATCAGAAAAGAAAGAAAAACAACAATACAAACACAAAAATCGACGGGTACAATCGGTTGTACGAATAATACACACACAAGCAGCCGCAGCACGCTCAGCATTTTCTAGACATTTGACATCAGCATTGTGAGACCGTGCCATCAATCATTTCAATGGACGCCACAAAGTCAGCTCCGAACGACTATCTCGTGTATCACCAGACGGTGATTCCGACCCAGGGCGTGAGCCACGCCATCGAGGGTTCCTTCACGCTGCCCAACACCCATGAGCTGATCCTTGTCCGCCACCACAGACTGGAGCTGTGGAGTCTTCATCCCACCGTTGGCAGTGCCGAGTGCATCCACTCCATGCCGCTCCTGTGCAGCGTGCAGGCCATCGTGGCTGTACCGACCTCAGCTGCCTCCTCTGCTTCTACGCGCGCGACCCAATCGACAGAGAGGTCATCGTCATCATCATCATCGGTGCTGGGTCCTGACGCGGCATCCACGGCAGCCACAGTGCGACGGGACGCGGTACACTACATCGCCATGACAACCGACCTTGGGTTCCTCACCTTGCTCCGTTACCAGCTTCACGAGCCCCCGATCATCAGTGGTGGTGGTGGTGGTGTGGATGATGAGAACAGCCGCGGTGGTGCGGCCAGGCGTGCAGAGGCGTCGGCCACGGTGGTGGTCACTTCCCTGCGCGGTGAGTTCGTCAAGGTGAGCGAACAGTGTCTTGGGCGCAGTGGCGCGCGGCTCACGGTTCCAGGTGCACGTCTCGCCGTCGACAGTCGTGGCGAGGCCCTGTTCATCTCCGCGTTGATGCGCAACCGAATTGTGGTGCCGCTCGTACAGACAGGCATTGATGCGCAGACACTCTGGCAACGCGCTTCTGCTGCCTCGCACGTCTACGGTGGTCGCCACGGCGAGAATCACGACAGCGATGCCAGCGATGACGCCAGTGACGATGGCGGCAGTGACGACGAGGGTGAAGGGGGTGATCTCCTTGCATCTGGTACCAGTCGGGCCGGCTATCAACAGGCCAAATCGAAGAAACGGCGTCTTCAACGCGTGCTGCGGCAGCCGCGTGGTGTCATTGAGCTCGGCAGCCCTCTCGAGGTGAGCCGACAGACGGTCGTGTACAGCGTGTGTGCCCTGGAAGGCTTCGTCGATGGGTGTCGGTTCGCGGCCTTGGAGGAGGAAATAGTGGAAGCGCGCACGAGCGCCAAGGACGCAGTCACCGCCTCGCCGACTTCCGGCGCATTCCTGAAGCAGCCCGTCACGGCAGAGAGCGCGAGCACAAACAGCCGCAGTGGTGCCATAGCGACGCCGGAGGTGCGTCGTAAAATGGTGGTCGTCTACGCGTACAATGCGAGTGTGCGGCACGTGCAGCGCACAGACCTGATCTACGTCCCCTACACCGCCCATCGGCTCGTCACGATCCCTGCTGAGCCGTGCGGGCCCGGTGGCGTGCTGGTCTGCACCGACACCGACGTGACGTGGTATGACCTGTCCTCTCGACAGATGGAGCGGCAGCAGCAACAGGAACTGCAGCGACGTGGTGGCAACACTAACAACAACGGCGCGTCCTCTTCGTCTCACCCTTCGTCAGGCGTCTTCAAGTGCTCTGTGCCCCTGCCGCGTCGGGTTGACTTTCTCCAGACCCCGTATGACCCCGCCATCATCCAGCACGCCGTCGCGCGCGTCGCGGGCAGCTTCTTTCTGCTTCTGCAGGATGAGCTAGGTGATCTGTTTCGCGTCGTTCTCAAGACAAGCAGCGTGCTGCAGGCCTACGACGCCCTCCGTGCACGGCAGCTCGTGGAGGAGCAGCGACGCCTCGCTCAGGCGCTGCCCGCGGGGCTTGCCGTTCTCGCTGGACCCGTCCCTGCCGCCCCGAGTGCGGTGGTGAATCCGTTGGAGGTGTACTACTTCGACACGATTCCAGCCTGCTCGGCACTCGCGCTCTTCCGCAACGGCTACATGTTCGCCGGAGCCGAGTCGGCACCACTGCATGCTCTCTACAAGATCACGCGCGACGGGTACAGCAAGGAGTCCGAGTACGTGGTGCGTCGCGTTCAGTGGTTCAAGCAGGCGCCACCCGTGGTCAAGGCCGAGTCTGCAGCAACAGAGGCTCACGCAATAGTGGGTGTGAAGCGCGAGCGTGCGGCCGACAGCGATGGTGGCGCCGAGGCGAACGCAACGGCGAGTATGCTGCCCCCTGCACCACGTGCACCCGCACCCGCGCAAGCCGGCGGACGCGCGCTCGCGCTGTACAAGCCACACCCGAGATGTCGGCACATCGCCATGCTGCAAACGTATCCCAACACACCCGCGATTGTTTCGTTCGATGCCGCGGTGCCGGCGACGGCGGCAGCGGGAGCCGCAGCAGCTGCAGCAGCCGGAGACCACCCCGACGACCCAACAGAAATAGACGGTACGTCAGCGGCCACTGCGGAAGCAGCGGCATCGGCCGGACCACAGCAGGTGGAGTTCAGCGCGGTGGTCGGGCGTGGTGGTGACAGTGCCTTCGTGCACGCCCAGTACGGCTGTGCGACGCGGCTGGAGAGCGTCAAGGAGCTGGGCAACGCGACGTTTTACGCGCTGCATCTCCTCGTCTCCGCCGATGCCGTGCGGCACGTGGTGCGCGAGCAGCGTGCGCTTTTGGCCGCCACGACAGAAACCGACCGCGCGCTCGCGCTGGCCACCAGCACAAACGCCAAGGCCGCCGCGCACACCTGCCGCCATCAGCTCCAGGCGCTGCGACGACTCGCCCTTCACGTGGCCGAGCGCTGCCAGTGCGTAGGTATGGATAAAGCGCTTCTCTCCTCGGCGCAGTCGACGGCGGTGTACAGTGTGGGCCGCCGCGTGGAGCTCGAGACTTCGCTGGCCTTTGTCACGGGGGACCGCACGTTGGCCGCTGCGACCCTGGAGCATGGTCGCGGCTACGTTCAGATCACCAGCAAGGGAGTTCATCTCGTGCCCAGCCTGGATGCATCCGGCAGCGTCGCCGCTGCGCACTGGACGCACCCGCACGGCAAGTCCATCAGCGCGGCTGCCGCGAACCCGTTTACGTTTCTCGTTGCCTTCGAGGGTGGCGGTGGTATCGCCAGCTTCCGACTGGATCAGACCGGTGTGGCGCTGGAGCAGTGTGGTGTGCTACCATCGTTTCCCACAACGACGGCCGTGGCGGTGATGCAGACGCCGCTGTCAGCCTTGACCGACGTGACGGCGTTTGCGGCGCGTGGGCAAAGCGGTGGTCACGCACGCGCAGCCGGAGCGGGTGCATCATCGTCGTCGTTGTCAGCCTTGGTTCGCGAGTTGGTGGCGGTGGCGACGGCGCAGCAGCAGGTCTTTCTCTTCTCCTCGAGCCGCCTCGCGGAGCCCTTGGAGCGCATCACATGCGCGGGTGGCGTCTCCGGCAGTGTCAGCGACAGGGCGAGTGACCCGATCGTCTCTCTGCTCCTGACCTTTTTGTCGGATGAGAGTGGGCACAGCCGCGCCGGTGGTCAACGTGCTTTTTCTTCCCCATCTTCTACCTCCACCGCCGCCGCCGCAGCAGCAGCAGGTGGTCAGCTATTCTGTCTCGTAGGGTACGAGAGTGGTGCGCTGACTGTGTGTGAGTTGGATCCGCAAGGCGCCAAGGTCATGCGCACCACGCAGCTCGTCTGTGGGCGTGACCCGTGTCAGCTGATCGCAGGTGATGCCGAAACACACTGTTACATCCGCTGTGGCCCACAGGCCTGGCGCTGCGCGCTGGAGAACGGCGCCGCGAAGATCGTGCCGTGGCGTTTTCCCGCCCAGCAAAAGGCCTTTGCTGCCTTTATCCAACCGCGTGCTGCGTCGTCGATCCTAGCGAGCGGTCGTGATGCACATGATCGGCACGAGGGCGTAGAGGCTGCCATTGCGCGTATCAAGGGCCAGCATGCTGAGGCACTGAACCGTGCTGCGGCTGGAAGTGGAACTGGTAGTGGTGTCCAGGTGAAGGCAGAGGCAGGCGAAGGAGACGAGGCGAAGCGCGAGTCCTCAGATAACGCGGAGGGACAGACTGCCCCAGAGTTTGTCCTCTCCCAACAAGGCACGACAGTACTGCGCACGGAGGCGGTGCTGGCGTTGCGCGATCGCCAGCTCGCGTTGTACGTCGCCGCGCAGCCCGCGTCGTCGTCCGCGGCTCTCGAGTACAGCTTCGACTCGTACGCGCTCCCGCTGGCAGGGCGTCGCATCCTCACGCACCCCACGCGCCCGAGCATTCGCATCATTGTCAGCTCAGAGCACCGCGGACATGGCATGGCCGACGTCGCCGCGTACCGCACCGCACTCACAAATGCCGCGAACAACAGCAACAACAACAACGCGGCGCTCACGTTGAGTATTGCGCCGAACGCCCCTGGTCGTTCACCCGCGAAGGAGAACCACTACGCGAGCAGTGTACAGCTGGTCGATGAAGCCGCGCACCGTCTGTCACAGCCCTACTACCTACAGCAGGGCGAGGCCGCGCTTGGGGCCGCGATTGGTGCGTTTGCTGAATTGGGCCGCGAACCCGTGTTGGTCCTCGCGACAGCAGACGACTACACGCACGGCGCAGGCTGTGGGACGTCGCCAGCGTGGTCACGCGGTTGGCTGCGCGCGTTCCGCTTCAAGCGCGTCCCTGTCTCTGGCGACGGGCCCACGGCACGGTCGGGTAGCAGCGCCTACGATGCAGTCAGCGCCACGAATCCACGCTGGACGCTCCGCCTAGATCCTCTCCACAGTACACCGCTTCGAGGCGAGGAAGCCGCATCGACGACGACGACAGCAGCGAGTGCGAGTCAGGCGCAGTCTGACATTCCAACCGCACTTCATGTGTGCGAGACGGTGGGGCTCGTGATGGTCGGCATGGGATCTGCGGCCGCAGGACTTCGTCTCTACGTTTTTGGCAAGCAACAGTTTCTTCGCAGGCGCCAGCTGCCACACTTCCCGTCTCCCATCTGCGCGATCGAAACGACCTTCATCACGCCGAGCACGCCCATGACGTCGTCCACCGCACTCACCTCGTCGTCTCACGCAGGCGCGAGCCAGGCTAGTGGGCCGTACTTCGCCAGCGATCTCTACCAGTGCCCGCCGGATCGTCCCGATATGTTGCGGACGGCGCGCGAGAAGCAGCTGCTCATCATCTGCGCGACGCAGTCCGCGTCTGTCATTGTGGTCAGCGTTCAAGCGCGACAGGGGAACACGACGCCGACCTTCCTTCTCCAAGTGGCACGCGATCGCGTGCAGCGCAGCCTCACAAGTCTCGTCATGGTGGATGAACGCACGATGGCCGTCGCAGATCGCTTCGGCCACGTTACATTCCTTGCAATCCCAACCAGCACGCGATTCGGTTTTGCCGAGCCCATTTCCGCTCTCTATGAAACAGAGTTGGAGGAAAGCGAGGCCTACATGGCGCGTGAGCAGCATCTTGCCGAGGTGGCCTCGCACCGCGTGGAAGGCGTCGTGACATCACTCACTGCGGTGGCCGTCGCCGCGCCGGTGGAGAGAGGTTCGGCAGTGTCGGTGCCGTCGTCGAGGTCTACGGTGCGCACCGTGTTTTACGCCACCACGCTGGGTGGCGTCGGTGCCTTCACGCCTGTCCTGAAGGAGGAGGACGGCGCCATGGCCGCTCACGTCTGGGCCCTGCTCGGCGAGCACGCGAGGCCGGTGTTGCAGCCCAGTCTTCTCGGAGGCACTGTCAGGGGAGCGCTGCCCTCGGCACAGCAGCCGTCCTTCGCCATCGCACGCACAGCGGTACCGACACACAACGTGGTCGATGGAGACACACTCACTCTACTAAAGCGAAAGTCGGCTGCCGTGTTTCGCGCGCGCGATGTGGAAGAGGTCGAGGATGAACTGGAGGTGAAGCTTCGTGTTGAGCGGGCGCAGAGAGAGCGTGTCTTGGGTCTGCCGCCACGCCCGCTTCCCACACTGGAGCAACTTGTTGCCCAACAGCGCGCGCTGGCCACGTTGCCACCGTAAGTTTGATGCATTTTGGGTTTTTTCTTGTTGTTGGTGTTGTTGCTGTTGTTGTTTTGCGGTCCGGCATTCTCTGCAGTGGTAACCGTCTTCTGATGGTCTCCTCTGATGGTCTCCTCTGATCTTTGGCCTCTATTTTGTCCTGCCGCTTCTTCTTCTTTTTTGAGGCGAGGGGTGCCCTGTTGGTTTCTGCCGTGTTCTATTTGACCCGTCGTCTTGTTTTTTGTTTTGTTTTGTGTTTTTACGATCGTGATGAATCGAGTTGTCGGTTAATCTGGTTCGTGATTTTTATTCTCACCAGCGCTCACATCCACGCACACACGCACACCTTGCAGGTGTGTGCAAGCGTGTGTTGTCGCTTCATGGGCTGGCCATGGCGTACCCACGCACACCACCACCCGCCGTGTCCTTGTAATTGGATGACCAGAACAAGAAGAAACAAAAACAAATCAAAAAAAAGCGCACGATTCCTAATACCTGGAGCGCCGGGTCGCGAGTGTGTCGTCCACGTGCATGCATGTGAACCAGGTGTCGCTGGCATCATGCGACAGTCACAAATCACTATATACAGCGGTGATGCGAATGACGGCACCCTCCGTCGCGTTCCTGCGCGCTCGCACTGAGAAGGGGCAGGAAAGAGGAGGGCGGGACCACGCGGCGTCGTGAGTTCGTGCCCGTCACACCATTGCCAGCGGTGTTCTCACTCGCTCTTTCTCTCTCAGTCGGTCCGCTGCCGCGCCTAGAAACCGCACATAGGCCTCTCCAAACACGCTCCCCTCCCTCACTCCTTCTGCGTCTCCACTCCACCCCTGCGCCTCGTCGCACAACGGCATCCGCGGCCGCCCACAAGCACTCTATAACATTAACAAGACTACCCACCCACAACACAAAAAGCCTCCTCTCAGCATATCAGCAACCATGAACACTCGCACTCTCAGCAAGCTGCTCATCGCGCTCTTCCTCGTCCTCGCGACGGCATCCCTGTTTGCCCGGGCCGACACCTACGTCTACGACTACAACACCAAGTACTTCCTCACCACCTTCAAGAAGTTCCGCGTCAAGGCTGTCTGGAAGGACGACAACCCGTGCAAATGGTCGGGCGTCATCTGCACCGATGATCAGACGTCCGCGCAGCTTGGCCTTCCCGGCGCGGATGCCAAGTTGTCGGGCACGCTTCCCGACTTCGGTTCGGACGCCACGTTTGATCCTTCCCAGGTTCTCATCACCGCCATCTATCTCACCGGCAACACGAAGCTGACCGGTGAGTTCCCGGCGCAGTGGTCCCAGCTGACCAAGCTGCAGCACATTTTCCTCGCTTCGACAGGTTTGCAGGGAACGATCCCGGAGTCCTGGCAATCGATGCCGGCGATCATGTCGATCGACCTGTCGTACACCAAGGCGTGCATGAATCTGCCGGCCTGGACGCGCACAGTGACCGCGATGGGGTCGCTCACCGTCTTCAACCTCACTGGCGACTCGTGGATGCGCGGCACGATCCCGGACACCTGGAACACCTTCGCTGGCACGCGCCTGGACTTCCGGGGCACCGCCTTCTGTGGCTGTGCCGCGGACAGCATTGTTAACACCGCCCTCGTCAAGAGTCAGCTCAGCAGCAGCAACCCTGCGCTCTTCGCTGACGACTGCGCGACGGCGAACGCCTGTGCGGCGACGCTGAAGTGCTCAGGCCAGTCCATCCAAAACGCTGCCACGGCCCCGTCCGTCACGCTCCTCGCCGCCACCGTGGCGTCGATCGTGGCGTGTGTGGCCGCCTTCGCCCTGTGAGACTGACAGCGGCAACGCACGCAAGTGAGAGCAGCTGATAACGGAGGAGCCGTCTTGTCCTCTCTCCCTTCTCTTCATGGTCAAATTCAAGTGCGCAGGCGCTTCCTCGGTGTCCGCCACTTGATGGGAATGGCAGCACCTGTGCACAGACAACGTGAAATCGGCCGGAGATGCAATGAGCCTGGAGACTGAAGCCGCGCGCACCGAGGCGCCGACGTCGCTTGTTCTTCATCATTTCACTTCCGTACCACATACTGCCCCGGAGGCGTCCTCTCTTTATCTCTATCCGTTACTTTCCTCACCGTTCCGCCTCAGCTCTCGCGATGTATGACAGGCACAACAAAAAAAAAAACTGAAAGGCACAAAACTGAGACAACTCGAAAGGCAACGCCTGTGGACAGAACACTCAATACCGCTGTCTGCCGTGAAGGTGTCGACATAACAATATTTTATCGATGTTTTAAGGTCTCGAATCCCGATCTCCCTTTTTCTTCTTCTTTTTTTTTCGATTTTCCATCATTTTGGTTGGCTCTCCACTTGTTGACGTTGTCCAGCAAGCATCAAATGAAGATGCCGAGTGCGCACCACCACGTGGATCGCCTGCAGACAGCGTCAGCAACGTATTCAGCCACAGCTCTGTGCCTAGAGACTTCTCTGTTTTCCTCATTGATTCTGCAGCAACAGCGCATGCAGCGCGCGTCACACTCTCCTCGGCACCGGAAAAAAACAGAACAGCCGATCGTTAAAGCGCCGCTGTCACGCCTCTCACTTTTTTTTTCTTTCTTCAACACCCTGTGCCGCGATGATCTCCCACATCCATGTGTACTTACAAACCACGGGGAAAACGGCATGTGAGTGTCTTTCATCAACGGAAAAACAAAAGAAAGCAAAATAAAGCAACCCAGCCGCAACGCGGACCCACCTCA
This sequence comes from Wallacemonas sp. MBr04, assembly GCA_030849635.1. Taxonomy (NCBI): domain Eukaryota; phylum Euglenozoa; class Kinetoplastea; order Trypanosomatida; family Trypanosomatidae; genus Wallacemonas; species Wallacemonas sp. MBr04. The sequence continues at coordinate 27 of JASANR010001512.1, read as the reverse complement.
AAGCACACATCCACACGCCAGAGCAGC
>JASANR010001511.1:0-93738 GCA_030849635.1 Wallacemonas sp. MBr04 | reverse complement strand
AGTCATGCCCAATCACACAGCCAGCACTTTTCGTGTGGTGAGACTGAGTTAGTTGGGAAACGTCTCGCGCGAGGTTGCAAGCAAGACACTGGGGTTAGAGGATGCTGAGCAATTTGAAAAACGGAAAAAGACACATGGTGGAGACAAGTCAAGATGAGTAATGAAAATGTGTGGGAAAGAAGGAGGGGAAAAAAAGGTGGGGAGAAATGGATAAAATCGTAATAAAGCTACGCTTGCAGAATAATAATAATAGAAAAATGAGGTAAAAGACCCAACGAACCCAAAACGGTAGTGAGACCGACTTCTGCTTGATGACGTTGTTGTTGCTATCGTGTGGTTGATGATTTTCACAGGACCCACGACGTGCGCATGCGGCTAGTTGTCCGCGTCTCGCATGAAGCCACTTGCGCTGGCGGGCGTGTGCTCAAGCAGGAGCGTGGACAGCTTCGGGCACGTCTCCAGGCCAGCGATATTGGTAGCGTTGCTCCCTTGTGCAATGACGGTCTCGAGGTGTGGGAGCCCTGCAAGCGGGCTGAGATCGGACACGGCTGTGCCAGAAATGCGCACGTCCACCAAGGCACGGCACTGCTGCAGAGGCGCCACGTCGCGCAGCTCGTGGCACCCGAAGGCTGTCAAGGTCTCAAGAAATGCCATGCCACGGAGGGGTGCGAGGTCCGACACGGGCGTGTGGTACACGGACAGCTCCTTCAGTTGACGGCAGTGCTGCAAAGCCGACAAGTCGCGCAGTTGAGCGCACTCAGACGCAAAGAGGCATTCCAGCGACTCCATGTCCCGCACAAGCTCGAGGTCCGCGAGAGGCGCGTCACTGATATCCAGACTTTTCAGATGACAGCACTGACTTACGGGGGACCAATCACGGACACTGGGGCAGCTGCCAGCGTCGAAATGCTCCAGACGCGTCATCGAGCGCAGCGGGCTGAGGTCGGACACCTGCGTTCTGCCAATCTCCAGTGATGTGAGCCGGGTGCACTGCTGCAGGGGGGACAAGTCGCGCAGCTCACGGCACCCACTAACGGACAAAACCTCGAGACAGGTCATGCCAGAAAGGGGTTCGAGATTGAAGACGCGGGTGTTGTCAAGATACAGCAACTTGAGCTTCGTGCAGCCCTGGAGCGGGGACAAATCGTGGACCGCGTGGCATCGCCAAAGCCGAACAAGCTCCAGGTGCTTCATGTCGCGGAGAGGGTCGAGGTCAGAGACGCCAGTGCAGTGAAGGTCAATCTCCCTCAGCTGGCGGCACGATCGGAGAAAAGACACGTGGTCGATGCCCTCGCAGTCGTCCAGGAGAAGAACTTGCAATTCTGTGGCGTTTACAAGAAGGGCGGTGTCAGAGACCGTTGTCGAGCCCACGTTGAGCTCCTTGATGTGGTTCAGAGGGAGAGCAATATTCCCGAGGGCCACAGAGCGCTCTTCATCGTCATTCCACGCTTTGTTCAACGCCAACGAAGTCACATTCCACCCATCAACGCTGACCAGCGATCCCTCGTACTTGTGCGCGATCAGCGTCGCAGGCAGCCGGTCCACACCAAAGGGTGCTCTGTGCAGCCACCACGCAGAGGCGTCCAGGTAGCGCTGCGCCGCTGTGATATCACTCGTAAGTTGTTCGAGCTCAATCGCTGTGACAACGCCGATCTCATTGGTGGTTTTGCGGAGTGCAATCTCGTTTCCAATGGCATGGCCTTTGCCACTCGGTGACTCGGTCTCGGTCAGCCATTGTGTCCACGGCTCACATGTGATCAAGGTGTGGCTCGGCGTCGCGTTGTACTGGAGAATGAGACGAGTAGACATGGCAAGAAGCTGACGGGATGAAATGCAAGTGAGGTGTCTTCTGATCGATACAACCGTGCGAGAAAAGAAGCAAGGCAGGGACTGCCGTCACCGTGAAAAGGGTTTTGATGTGTAGTCCGCGAAACGGCCACCAAAGGCAAAAACGGGAAGATGGAAACAAAGAGAGGCAGCAACAGGGAAACAGAAACAGAAAGCAAGGATGGACAGGCCGTCACTCGTTAGCTGGAAGCTGCAGTTCTTAACGAGGGAAGCGACGCGAGAGGTCGAGAAAGAGAGTGGCAGAGAGGGAAGTGTGAGTTGTGTGTGCGGAGAGAGGTGGCCACGGTCCTACAAGAAGTTTCAGGGAGGGGACGCACGTCGTCAAGGCATGACTCAGGTATTATTAGTTGCACTGCATAACGAGGCGAGTGGTCGTTCCTAACAGGGCAAGCATACTGTACAGCCACTTCAGGTTTGAGTACGTGTGGTATGCCGAAAACGGAGAGCAGATGGGGATGAAGGGGACAGTATTCGGCGTCAATCATGATGCTGATTCTTTAGGTTTGGTTTGGTTTTGCAGAAATGAGTAAACGTTCCGTCATGCGGTCCACGAGTGAATATGAAAAATGGGGAGAGAGAGAGAGAGAGAGGAGCGGAAAAGAAAAAATAAGCGAGAACACAAACAATGGGAAAAATGAGGATTGTCGGAGATACCCGTGTTCTGTGGTGGCTCCCGTGTGCGCTCAGCGAATGTCCGCAAACGCGGGGAGGGAATGGCGATCGCGATCGCGTATCACAAGCTGCGTGCACCTGCGCACCTGAAGCGATCCAAACGGTGGAGATGGCAACTGGCTCACCCAACGAATGTCTGTCACAGCGCAGTCGTAGAGGGCCAATTCAACCAGATTCACGAGCGTCGCGATGCCGCTGTAATCGCCGGTGCCCGTGCACTGCGAGAGTGTCAGTCCGCGAAGCGATGTACACTGGCTGATCCAGGACAGATCGCTCAACGCGCAGTCGGAGAGCTGCAGTGTCGTCAGGTGAGGCAGCCGTGTAAGCACGCTCAAGTCCTCAACCGCATCGCAGTTTCCAAGCCACACCTCCTTGAGGGAGGCGCTGCAGTCCACGAGTGGGCTCAAATCGCGGACACGTGGCAGCTCCTTCAGACGCGCGCTGACAAGGCTCTTGCAGCCGCGGAGAGGCGGCAGACACTCAAGGCCAGCGTTAGAAAACAAGCAGAGCTTCTGGAGTCGCTCGCAGTTTACGATCCCGTTGATCTTGGTGATACTTGGGCACGACGACACGGAAACCTCTTCCAGACGTCGCGAGTTTGGTCCCAGGGACAGTCTGGTGACCATTGGCAAGTGCTGGACTGCGAGTTTTTTGAGTTCCGTCATGCTCCGCAGGGTGGTCGTGTCGGCAAGCGTCGCGCACCCAGTCAGCTCGCACGCAGCGAGGGAGCCGCAGCAGCCTTCGAGGCCATCGAGGGACTGCACCAGTGGGCAGCCATCCAAACGGAAGCAGCTCACGTTTCGACAGTGCCGAAGAGCCGCAACGGTCACAAGATGTGAGAGCGACGTCATGATCACCTCACGAACCGCCGTGGCGTGACCGAGGAAGGAAAAGTCCGCAATTGAGAGCTTACTGAGGATCACGGTGGTCAGGTGGTGCAGAGGCGGGCCCGAGAGCAGCGCGGAGAGGTCAGAGAGGTCGTCGCAGGCGCGGATGTCCAGCTTCTCCAGCTCGCGGCATTCCCACCTGTCGCCGAACCCACGCCATTGACGGACGTTGTGTATCGCCACCTCCTTGAGCCGCACCAGAAAGCCGACGTCGTCCAAGGCGGCGGGGGCTTCGCACTGGCTTACGGTCAGGTATTGCAGGGACGTCAAGGACCGGAGCCACGCACCGTCGGCGCCGAGAAGCGGCACACCGCTGAGTGTGAGGCGACGCAGCGACGCGCAGTGACGAATGCAGTCGAGCAAGTGCACCCCATCCACGAGCTCGTTCTCCGACGAGCGCACCTGCACGTCCTCAAGCGGCGCAACGTGGCCTGCCGAGACAGGACGCGCACCCGACGCGTTGGTGGCACCGGCAGCAGCGGACTCGCCGTCGCCACGAATGGTCAGCGAGAGCGACCGCAGGTGAGGCAAAGAGAAGAGGCGGTCCAGAACATCTGCTGTGCCCGTGCGGCACACAATCCTCAGCTCCTCCAGCAGCAAGCAGTCCCCGACCCAGTCGTACAGTGCACTGCTCTGGAGCGAGAGCTTCTTGAGCATTCTGGCGTTTCGCAGGTGTTCGAGGCCGAGCACCGCGCTTTCGACAGCGTAGTTTTCCACCGCCACCTCCTCCAGTGGGCACTGCGCTGTCGTGACCCACGCAAAGTCGAACGGGTCGCCAGCTATCAAATCGATAGTGCGTAGGAAGCGAAGGCCCACCAGTGCGCTGAATCCTGCATCGATGTGAACGTTGTAGAGGCTAAGTGTCTCCAGCGCTGTGCAGCCACCAATCCAGTCAATGTTTGTGATGCCAGTGTGTGAAATGCGGAGTTCCTTGAGCTGATCAAGTGAACCGAGTGCGCTTCCGTCTGTCAGTTCGTCAGTGCCACCACAATCAAGAAACTGGAGTTTTGGGCAGTGTGTGAGTCCAGACAGGTCGGTGAGTTCATCGAAGACAAGCTTCAAATAGATCAAGTCCGGCATCGTGGAAAACATGTCGCAATTTTTGAGCCACTCACAGCCATCGAGTGTCAGCTTCATCAGTTTTGTGCAGTTGGGAAGCCACAACAAGCACCCCATTCCACCAACGTAGACGATGAGCTCCGTCAGAGCAGGCAGCTGCGGGAACACCTCAGCCGCATTCCAGTCGGCGGGTCGATTGTATCCTATCACGTCAACGTACGCCAGCTGTGGGCACGAGAGCATCCACCGCACATCACCACACGGACTGAACTCGCACACCTTGCGCACGTTGGTGAACGTGGCGAGTGGCGAGAGGTAGTCAGGACCAGCAGAGGTTGTTGGCTCAGCAATGTACAGCACCTCCACGCGATGGGCGAAGTCGAGCCTGCGCAGTGCTTCCAAAGAGGAACAAGATTTGCCTGTGAGTAACAGAGAGATGGGGACGTGTTGCGGATGACGCGTGCGAACCACCAGCAGGACGCGACAAGAGAGGCAGGCACGTTCCCCTCATCATCTGCGTCTGTCACGTTAATGACATGTGCACGCGGGACCGTCTCATCAGCGAAGAGACGCGCCGCGTCCATGTCGACGCGTTCGCACTCGCTGCGCTGCACCAACTGGGAGGAGTAGTGCCTTGTGGAGAACCCAGCGCCGACCATTTCATTCACGATGCGGCACTGCGGCGCGGCAGCAGCAAAGGCGAGGGGGCAGCGATGCGAGCCGCCACCACTGTACGTATGGATCAAGTAGAGCATGCTGTGTAATGGGAGCTGTGGTAATAGTGGAGAGACGGAAGTTGTGACGCCAAAGAAGAGAGAAGATAATGAGTGAGAGAATGCGTGGGTGAGCGAGGCTGCAAAAATGGGACACGGAAAGACGTCGACACACCGTCCACATGCGTCAAACTAGCAGACAAATCATACGTAGTGCTGTTGGTATTGTGGTTCTTGTTCGTGTTGCTTTTCGAAGGTTTTGCAGTTTTTGGGCACAGGTACACAAAAAACATGAGAAATAGCCTCTGCACGACAGAGACCGCTTAGAGGAAACGTGTCAGCTGTTAGAAGGCAGGGAGAATTTGGCTCATCTCAGGTAAAAAAGAGGTGTATCGTTTGGCGGGGAAAAAAAGAGGGGCGGGGGAGCTGCTGCCGTCCGGGATGTGAGCAGCAAGTGTGTCACACCTGAGAGTGGTTGGCAATCCAGTTGGCGATGGGCTTTTTCTCAAGGGCAAGTTTCTTCACAAACTCCTCCAGCGCGTCGTGGTCCTTCGGCACGTCAGGCAGACGGACGTGACGGCACACGTCGTTGCACTGGTGCGTTTTGTAGAAGGCCACCATGCCGGAAATGCCGAGATTTGTGGAGTCAGAGAGAACCTCCGCCGTGGAAGCGGTGTGAACGGCGGGGTCGGTGCACATGTAGCACGTATCACCCACCACGCCTTGCACGTCCGTCACCATCACACGGCCTTGTGAGTAGTGGTGAGTGAAGTGGCTGAATGCCTGTGGCTCAGGGTACGTCGCGGCGTCCATGACGGCGCCGTTGTTGTTGTTGAATTTGAGAAACTCACCGGTGAGGTAGGGCTCGAGAAGCCACTCCTCCCCCTGATGAGCCATCATCTGCGCAGGGACGTACTCGATAGGCTTATACATGCCTTTCCCATCGTCACGCTGTGTCAGGCGTATGCTGAACTCGCGAGCCAAGAAGATGGCGCACATCTGCATGTGTGCTGGCCCCCTGTTCAACTTGTAGCCAAGCCAGCGTGGGCATTTGGCCACCTTTTCCGTGATGCCGTGCCACGAGGCGAGATACTCCAGATTCAGCAGGCGTGCGCGGTAGGCGAAGCGGAACTCGCCCTCCGCGAAAGGGGCATCAGCGATGTGCAGCTCCGCATTCCGCTGCTCATGGATTTGCGGAAAGGCAGTGATGAGGTTTTCGAGTGGGTGCACACCGCCTGGGAGATCCAATCCCGCTCGCATCGTGTACACGACAACCGAGCACGCGTACGGGTGCGGGGGGATAACGGCGTCAGGATCAACAACGGCATCGCGCGGGTGTTTTTTGTTCGGGGACACACCGTCGCTGGCGAGCGAGCCTACACTCGTGGAGGCCCTGCTCACCGTGGAGCTGACGCTGCTGCCGATAGACAGCAGCAGTGACTCCTCCGCGCTCTTCATGGGTTGCGTGCTCAGTTTCGCACCGACGCTCGCGAACTCCTTCGTCAGGACAGTGATCATCTGCTCGGTGCTGCCATGCACCTGCAAGAACAGGCACTGGATGTTCTTGGCCACCAGCGCTCGCCCAACCGCCTCGCCTGTCACGCCAAGAGGGCAGCCTCCAGGGTAGTTGTCATTGTACGTGTGGTACTGGCGACCGTGTTGTGGTGCATCGCCAATCCAGATGAGCAAGCGCTGCGGGGACTCCCAGGGCAGCTTGTCCACTGCTGCCATCAGTCCGCCGAAGCAGTCCTCAGGATCGTCACCACCACCATCTGCCTTGAGTGTGCTTAGAAAACTGGCCACCTTGTGCGACGGCCCGAAAGAAAAGGTGCTCTCAATGCGCCGATCCCCGTCACTGTGATCGCGATACGCGACGACAGCAAAGTGACAATTCGCACAATAGATCTTTTCAATGCTGTCAGCGACCTTCACGATGCACTTGCGCACTCCATCAATGTGTCTGCACATGGATCCAGTCGCGTCGATGACAAAGGCGATCTGATTGAGGCCTGCCTTGATGTACGAGCGGAGAGCGCTGACAGCGTTGGTTGCCTCCGCCGCGCGGTCCTTCTCGAAGGTCTTTCGATACCTGAAGGAGCGCTTCAGTGCGTCGTTCGCGTCGTCCTTGACAGGCTTGGACATTGCTGTTTGGAGAGAGGAAGGAGCTTTTTTGCAAGGGTGGTGTGGAGCTGGTCGTTGACGTAGTGAGAGTCTGTTGAGAAAGAGAGAGAAGAAGAAAAGCGGGATGGCAAAGTGAAAAACTGAGGAGGTGTGGAAAGCAGCTCAGAGATATGTGAAAAGGATCAGGATGTCACACGCGACTTGTTTCTTTTTTAACGGTCACGATCGCATTGTTGGTTCAGAACATTAACAGACACGCCGGACTGTATGGCGGCGCGCGACAAAGAACAGGTCACCACATGACACGTGTCTGTCGTTTCATTGCTTTGTCCTTTGCCAGAGCACAGAGAGGCTGGTGGAAAACGAAATCAGAGAAAGAGGAAGAAAGAAAGAAAGAAAATGTCTCATCGCGAGTGAAACGCACTTGGCGGCTTAGAAGAGCACCGAAGGGGCCACACGGGTGAGAGGCAGAGAGAAAAAAAGGGAAGAAAAAAAGGGGGCCGACTCGCGTGAAGTCGCCAGAGTGGAGCGAACCAGTTTTACATCCCCATTGTGTACTCGACGTCAGAATGGTCGGCAAGACACGCACCAATGGGGCGTTTCTCACGGGCAAGTTTCTCCACAAACTCCTCCAGCGCGTCGTCGTCCCTCGGCACGTCAGGCAGATCCAAAAGACGGCACACGTCGTTGCACTGGTGCGTTCTGTAGAAAGCGGCCATGCCCGCTGGGCCAAGGTTCGTCGAGTCGGGCAGGATCTTATCCCGCGCGGCGGTATGAATGACAGCCCCAGTGCACGTGTAGCAGCGTATCCCTTTCATCCCTTGAAGATTCACGACGATCAAGCGGCCGCCAGTGTAGTGGTGTGTGAAGTGGCTGAAGGCCTGTGGCTCAGGGTACGTCGCGGCTCTGAACGTCGTGCCGTTGTTGTTGTTGAACTTGAGAAACGAACCAGTGACGTACGGCTCCACCACGAACGTGTGGCCACTGTATTCTGCCAACTGGGCGGGCACGCTTTCCATCAGTTGGTGTGTACCTTGCTCGTCGCGTTGGGACAGGCGCTCGGAAAACTCGCGCATCAGGAATGTCGTGACGCACCGGATGTGCACGCGCTGCTGAGCCCACCCAGGAATCGCGTAGCGCGCCACTTTGGCCACCTTCTCTCCTGTCCGGCGCCACGTCGCGAAGAATGTCGGATGGTCAACTGTGACACGGTAAGCGTCGCACAGTTCACCCTCGGCGAACGCCGCCTCAAGTCGCACTGGCACCTGTTCCTCGTGTGAGGGTGGAAAGCGTGTCATCAAATTGGAAAGCGGGTGCACGCCAGGTGGCACGTCCATCGTCACGCGGACGGTATTCAGGGCAACCGACACCCATCTTGTGTATTCCAACACAGTTGACGTGTTAATGGCAGGTCCCCGCACTACTGCACACCGCACCGAGGCATGCAGAATCGCCTTCAGCGCGCGCCACAGCGAGAACCAAATATCGGGCTCTTCGTACGATTCCAGAACAGCGCCGACTGGTGAAAACGCTCGCTTCACGTCATCAATCATGCCGCTGGTTGCGTTGTGGTCCACCTCGAGGAAGTGGCAGGCAATCAGGTTCTGCACCATCACCTGCGCCATCACCTGCGCCACAGAAAAAAATCCATGCAACACAAACTGGGGCCGACTGCCCAACCAGATGATCGCGCGTTGTGAGGCAGACCAAGGTAGTTCGTTTGCGGCAGCGGTGAGACCAGCGAAGCAGTCGTCATCCGAGAGCCACGGTCGTTCTGGTACCATCGTCTGGAGCTGCCCCACGACCTCGGCAGCCGTGACAAACGATTTTTGAAGCACGCACGCCCTGTCGTTTCGGTAGACAACAAGTGCAAAGCGCCACAAGGTGCCATAGCTGCGTTGGAATTCGGTTACAACAGTTGGCAGGTAATTTGCCAAGTCTCTGAGAGCCGTCTTCATCCCCGTCGTGCCGTCCACGACCAGAGCCACCTGCACGTGTCCACTGTCGTTCACCTTGTGGACAAAGGTGCTCAGAAGGTGTGCGGTCCGGTAGGACGCCGCGCTCACGGCGTGGGCACGCCGAATTTCCAAAATCTGTCGCTGCTGCGCCGCGTCGGGCACCTGCGCCTGGCTGGGACGCTCCTCCGCGTCGCTCTTCGTTGCGCATGCTGTGGTCAGATGGCGAGTGGGTATGCACTCATCCTTGTGCTTCATGACAGTCGGGGCCGGGTTAGCCAAGCTACGTCGCACGTCGTGAGCACGCAACCGTGGGGTACTCGTATCAACGACGTCCGTGGCAAAAGCAACGCGACGCGGCGAAAGGGCGGGCGCCGGACGATCTGAGCTGCCGCTATCACGCGGAGTATAGCCACCGTGGCTCGCTGCGGGGGGTGGGGAGAGTGCTATGTGCGTATTGTGGCTCCCTCCTAACAAGCGTGAGAATAGTCCAGACATGATTGGAATGCTGCAAGCGGAGGCGGTAGACGAGAAGGTTAAGCTGGTTGGCAGTAAATTAGGCCTGAGTAAAAGAGAGGAGGGCAGTGGCCGTGGAAGGTTGAGTGGATTGAATGTCAGTGCGTTTGTGTGGTTTTGCATCTGTGTCTTGTGTGTGTGTGTGTGTGTACTCCAGGCAAACTAAGTGATTTTCCACACTTGGATCACCGAAACCAGAGCCAAAGGCGGAGTTGAAAGGTATTTGACTGGGACTCGTGCATCACACTTGATGTTGTTTCTTTTCTTGTTGTTATTTGGGAGGGAAGGCTTTCTCTCCTTTTGTTGGTGTTTGCTTCGGGGTGCAACGTGTGTGCTGTTCAGTCTGGCCTGTCGTCTGTTGTCTGCACGCCCAGTCGGGCTACACGGTGATCATTTGCAGCTGCAGCGATGCCGCTGTCTGGCCAGCTGGAGCTGTGAGGACAACAACGGGTTCGCCACTCGCTGCGTAACCGCGTGCCTTGGTCAGCTGCACCAGGGCCTCCGTCGTGTGGGGGAGGGTCTGGACGAGAATAGGCTCCACACTGCGATTCAGCGCGTACTGTCGCGCCACAGCAGAATTGATGACGGGCGCCACGACGGGGCAGTTGGGCCGAAGTTGAGAGAGGAAGGCGACAGCCTCAGCCGGTAGACTGGACCCGCACACGATTGCCCTGGCCCCCACTTCGTACGCGACGGACACCGCGCTGATGCACAGCGAGTGCACCTTGTCAGTGTGCGTCGCGCGTGTGTGTTGCCGCATCTGCGAGAAGCGGTCCTCCCAGTTGGCGACGGACTGGCCCTCCAGACAGCCGCGGGCCATGTAGGTGACAGCCTCGCGAGGAAACTGTCCTGCGGCCGTCTCACCCGACAGCATCACGCAGTCGGCACCGTCAAGCACGGCGTTCACAACATCACACATCTCCGCTCGGGTTGGGCGGGGGCACCGCGTCATGCTGTCGAGCATCTGCGTGGCGCAGATCACGGGCTTGCCGGCCAGATTGCACTTGGCGATAATCATCTTTTGCGCGATGGTGACCTTCTCCTCAGCGATGTTCACGCCCATGTCGCCACGCGCCACCATCACGCCATCGCTGTGCTCGATGATATCGTCGATGTTGCGGAGCCCCTCCGCGTCTTCGATCTTGGCGATGATAAGCGGGAGCGTCGTCGGGGACGCGCTTGCGGCCGCCGCCGCTGCCGTGCACGCGCGGACTTCATCGACGTGCGCGGCCGTGCGGACAAAGGATGCGAACACAAAGTCGACGCCCTGGGCCACACCGAACGCCAAGTCATGCCTGTCCTGCTCCGACACAGCGGGGAGTTTGATGGAGCGGCCCGGCAGGCTCACGCCGCGGTGGTTGCGGACGACGTCGCGAGAGAGCGTGCGGCAGCGCAATGTGGTGTCGTCTGTGCGGGCAGCCACAGTGAGCGAGAGGTTGCCGTCGTCGATGAGGATGCTCTCGCCTGGTGCGCAGCTCTCGATCAGAAACGGGTAGTCGATATAGAAGCGCTCAGCCGTGCCCTTGTCCGCGTAGGAGGGATCTGTTGTGACGTAGCAGGTCGCGCCGCGCTCCATCACGGCCGAGCCGCCGACGAAGGAGCCGGTGCGGATCTCGGGGCCCTTCGTGTCCAGGGCAATCGCAATGTTCAGCCCAAGCTCCGCCGCCGCCGTACGCACGTTGTTGATGGTGGCCTCGTGGTACTCGTGGCTGCCGTGCGAGAAGTTCATGCGCGCCACCGCCATGCCGCTCTGCATCAGGCTCATCAGCTCTTGTACACCCTGAGAACTGGGGCCGATGGTGCCGATGATGCGGTTCGCGCCGTGCCGAGGCAGCGGCGCATCCAGAACGCGGAGCTGCGATAACTGGGTGAGGCTGGCCCGCGCTAGGCGGCCACGCTGCAGCATGTTCACACCGGGTTAGTGGCGTACGTGCTTCACTGTGCAGTGGTTGACGTCAAAGAGAAAGAGAGGAGGAACGGGGGAGACAAGAACCTGGGGCGAAACAGAAGGGGAAGAGGGAGTAGGAAAAGCAACGGGGAAGAAACGCCGAGGCTGGGACATGGTGACGACGCACAACGTGCAGCAAACAGATGCCGACGAGCAAAAACGCCGTTACTCTGACGCGCCTCAAAGCTGCCCCTGTGTGGGGTAGAACGGCTGCCACTCGTCACCACGTCTACGCATCTCACCACGTGACGGTGGACGGCCGTCTGACGTGGGATCGCGATACGTTGCAAGCAAGCGAGCGAGGGATGGAGAGAGAGACCTAGGGTGATTCCCGTGTGTGTGTGTCTTATCGGAACTTCTCGCATTGTTTGTCTAGTGGCAGGTCGCACTTGTTTTCATTTGGCGGGGGATCTCGTATGTCGGTGCAGAACCCAGGAGAGGGAAAAAGAGAAAACGGAAATGGGGGATGAAAACAGAAAAGAATCTTTTGATCGAACGTTGGCTCACAGTAACGTGCTGGTTATGATGAACAAGTTCAGTTTCAACTCGTTCCTCCATGATGTTGTCGTGAATTTGTCTTTGTCTTTGTTTTCGCGGGCATCATGTCATTTATCTTCGATAGTTGCAGTCATGCTCCTTTTTTCGTCCTTTCTTTGCTTTTCGGGGCACTAGATGATATTATTTGCCTCGGCGGTAGTGTGTTTTTCCCTTTTGTTTTTGCTATAAACACACCTCAGGTCTCTGGTTTTCTTTTCTCGCTGCCCTTTTCTGCACTTGCTTCACTTCGGTATGTTACTTCTTCTTTGGTGTGCCGCTTCCTTGTCAACGTGTTGTGCATTTCTTTTCCGTTGTTCTTGTGTTTGATGAACAGAGGGTCACACGAGAAGAGGCATTACCAAAGTGTGGAGAGTGAGCCGTGAACGAGAAAGGCCACGGGGAAGACGCGCGAACAGACAACAGCGGAGAAAGCGAGAAAAAAAAGAAGGAGAAATAGTGATGACCCCACGATTGCGCACGGTACGATAGAGTAAGATAGCTTAAGTACGGAAGTGAACATTTGGCCAGGACAAGTCAAAAGAAGAAGATAATAATAAAAAGCCAAGACATCTTTTTTTTTTTTTGAGCGAAGGGGCTCATTCCGTTTGGCTGTCCGCAACGCCAAAAGCTAAAGGAGGGATCGCGAGAAAACAGGAGACAGATGAGAAAGCAAACAAGTCAAAACGCTGCACTCGTCACGCGTGGCTCTACTCGACCAGAACAATGCGGGTCTGGTTCGCGTAGCCCTTGACCTTGTGGTCAGCGTGAATGACGACGACGTAGTCGCCGCTCTTCACGTAGCCGCGGCCCTTGGCGTACTCGACGCCAGCCGCCACGCGGCTCTCCTTCTCGTCGTCCGCGCCCATCTTGGACACATCGAAGAAGTAGCTCTCGACGCCCTGCGTGAGGTTCAGCTGACGGCAGGTCTGCAGGCGCGTCGTGACGCAGACAATCGGGCAGTTGGGGCGGTACTTGGACACCAGACGGGCGCTCTTGCCGGTGTTGCTGAGCACCACCATGGCCTTCGCGCGCGTCTCGTACACGGAGTTCACGGCACTGCTGCACACGGCCTCCTCGACGCACATCGGGATCGGCTGGAGCTTCTTGATGCTGTTGAACATGACGTACTCGTTGGTGGCGCTCTGCGCCTCGAGGCAGATGCGCGCCATGTACTGCACGACCTCGTTTGGGTACTTGCCCTTGGCCGTCTCGCCAGAAAGCATCACGCAGTCCGCACCGTTGAACACGGCGTTGGCTACGTCAGACACCTCGGCGCGGGTGGGGCGGGGGTTGTAGGTCATGCTCTCCAGCATCTGCGTGGCGCAGATCACGGGCTTGCCGGCCATGTTGCACTTGCTGATGAGCATCTTCTGCGCCACGACGACCTTCTCAGCTGCGATCTCCACGCCAAGATCACCGCGCGCGACCATGATGCCATCGCTGTGCTCGATGATGCCGTCGATGTTCTGGACACCCTGGTGGTTCTCGATCTTGGAGATGATCATGATCTCCTTGCCCTTGTCGCCGAGCGCCGCGCGGACCTCGTCCACCTGCGCTGCTGTGCGAATGAAGGAGGCGAAGATGATATCCACGCCCTGCTCCACGCCGAACGCGAGGTCGCTCTTGTCCTTCTCCGAGACGGCGGGGAGATCCACGTCGCAGCCGGGCAGGTTGACGCCGCGGCGGTCGGAGATGGTGTGCTCGTTCAGCACCACGCACTTGAGGGAGCCGTCGGCTTCCAGTGACTGGACCTGCAGGACCAGAATACCGTCGTCGACGTTGATGTAGCCACCCGGCTTCACGGCGTTCGCCAGGCGCGGGTAGTCGACGTAGAAGCGCTCAGCCGTGCCCTTGTCCGCGTAGGAGGGGTCCAGCGTGACGTAGCAGGTCGCGCCGCGCTCCATCACGGCCGAGCCGCCGACGAAGGAGCCGGTGCGAATCTCGGGGCCCTTCGTGTCCAGGGCAATCGCAATGTTCAGCCCAAGCTCCGCCGCCGCCGTGCGCACGTTGTTGATGGTGGTCTGGTGGTACTCGTGGCTGCCGTGCGAGAAGTTCATGCGCGCCACTGCCATGCCGCTCTGCATCAGGCTCTTCAAGGCCTCCACGCTTTGCGTGCTGGGGCCGATGGTGCAGATGATGCGGTTCGCGCGGTAGTTCGCGAGCGGCTCAAAAATAGAGAGCTGGAGGTTGTGGGCGAGCTGAGACATTTGGGAAAGGGTCTGTGTGTCTGTGTGCGATCTGCGATAAGGATGCGCGGTGCGCGGGGTTGGTCGGTACGATTGCTGAAAAAGTGTGTGGTGGGAGTTGCGTTGCTTCGGGGGGGATAACGGTGGGTTTTGGGGGGGAGAGGGAAGGAGACGGCATATTGTGAGAGTTGATGATGTGGCAAGTGCAGTTGAGAGTGGGTGCAAACAATGAGCAGCACCTCCGGCAGCAGAGAAGGTCACTGAAGAAGCTACGCTCTCTCCACAGAAAAATGGCGTGAATCAGGCACCATCGCAGTGTGCACCACGCGGACGCTACGCCACGACTTCGCCTCCTCTCATTGTTGGAGGGGGGGGACGCGGTGAGTCATATGCTAAACTTGAAGGTAAAATAAAAGGTGAAAGAAAAAACACAGCGAACGCGGCGGATGAAGTGAAAGACGGCGTCGACTTGAAATCCGAGTGGGGAAAAAAGATTGAAAACACAAAGATACGGGTAAAAAGGAAGAATAAAAAAAGGGGGTGCCTGTACGCAGCCGAACACATTCTACCATTACGGCTCGACACGGCACAGTACGGTGCAAAACGGGAGTATGTGCCCGCTCTTGGGGTGGTTGAGGGGAATAGCCCGATAGCCCTTGCGCATGGCGCTGACGGGGATGGTCGCCTCTCCGAGTTCGGAGTCCGACGACTGGTCAATCACACGCAGGCACAGCAAGTCCAGCCGGGTGTTGTACACGGGCACCTTGAAGGTTGTTCCCCACGCCGGCTTCAAGCCGTTGCCTCTCATTGCCTTTGTGCACTGGGCTTCCTCCTCGTGCCCGTGCACCCACAGACGCACGTAGGGGCTCACGCTGTTCGTGCGGTCGAACGTGGTCAGGTTGTACGCGGACAAGATGTCGATCGTCAGGTCGCACTGGTGCAGAGGCGGTGCCTGGCCACCCCCGGCATCAGCCAGGTACGTCGGTTTCAGCGTGTAGCCACAGCCGCCGTTGCGGTGGCGAAAGAACCCCTGCAATGCGCAGAGGTTGCGATCACGGGTTTGGAAGTTGAGGGCGACCATGTGCGCGCCCATGCTCCACGCGATCATGGGGTCGTAGTTCGATGACGTGACGCGTGTGCCAGCGGGGTACACACGCGACAGCATTCGTGTGTTTTGCACCGTAAACGACTGAGCGTAGCTGCGGTACATGTTCGCGATGGCGGTCTCCGTGTAGCTCTGCACGTTCCATGGGTTGCCGTCCTCGCCCCAGCACGTCGTCTTGATCGACCCAACCGTCACGCACGCGCTGAGTTCAGCGGAGCCGCTTGGAGCTGGGTTGCGGTCGGGGCGAATACCACTGCCGGCGATGTCTTTTGTGTCGTCATCGCCCAGCTCGTTCATCTTCCACTTGACCAGGATTTTGCCTTTGCAGCCTTCGGGGGTGAAGGGGACCGACTTGTCGCCGGGCAGCAGCAGCGTGTCGCCGAACACACCGCGCATGACGCTCGCCATGCGGGCGCTCTGCCGCGGTGACGTGTGCACCTCCAGCGAGAGGATGACGGGGTACAGAGCAAGCTCGGGGTCGTCGTACTCGGCCGCGAAGGCGTATCGATGAATGGTTTGAATGACGTCCTCGAACAGGATGCGGCTGGTCGCCGTGTGGCCGTGGTACACGATGGGGTTGCCGTCCGCGCCGTCCCAGCAGTCGATCTCCACGCACCGGCATCCCGCGAGGAGGACGTCGCGGTACATGTCGACCGAGCTGTTCGACGTGAGCTGGTCGCCCGTCAAGTACGTGTTGTGCGAGCTGTTGATGAAGTAGAACGTGAAGGGCAGATCCATGGTCTCGCGTTCGTTGGGGTCCGTGATGCCGTTGAGCGTCGCGCTCGTCAGGAACGTGGTGAAGAGCTCGAAGGGCATGTGGTCGGCCGTCTCCTGCTGCATGACATGGTTGTACATTGCATAGCTGCGTTCAACAGGCACCGACGGGTCCTGTGTCTTCTGAAATGCCGCAAACTCCGCACGGGTCATCCCGTTCTCAGGGTGCGCGGCGTACTTGTCGAACAGGGGGCGAAGGCCCTCCTTGGTGGCAAAGCGGCGGAACAGCTGGGCAAACTCGTTGAAATCCAGCCTCGTGTCGTTGTCCGTGTCGACCTCGCGGAAGGTAGCCTCCATGACGTCCGGAGGCACGTCGCCGATCGTTTGGCGCACGATCGTGGCGACAGCGGTGAAGCTCAGCTTGTCAGCCTGGCTGACATTGAAGCGGGCCCAGTGGAAGGCAATGGTTGTGTAGAGGGGATCGACAGCTCGACGCTGCTCGTGCTGGGCTACGGAGAAGCGCAGGTAGTTCTCCCACGCGTCTGTCTCCATCATGGTGCTGAACACCAACACCCACGCGAAGCCGTGGCGCGACTCGAGCTCGAGGCAATACTTGAAGTGCGGTAGTTTCCGCGATATGGGATGGGATTCGTCGAGCTTGTGGATGTTACGAATGGTGCCAATGGGCAGTGCACCGTGCTTCTGTGGTGGTGGCGACATTGTCAGCGCCACACCCTCACCGTCCAGCTTCATCACAACCGGCTTCAGCTTGCCATTCTTGGAGATGCGTTCGATCTTGACCCCCTCAGTCTTGAGCTCAGCCTCGAGAGTATTGCGCTCCTTTGCAGATTGCAGTTTTGCGAGAAGCGAGCCACCACCACTCGGTGGGGAACTAGACGAGTTCGTTGACGCAAATGACATTACTTAAGCCACCACACACACACACACCGTAGACTGGGGGCACAAACAGGAAATTAACGACGAAAGTGCAACAAAAACAAGTCAACTGTCTGATCGAGGAAAAAAAAGAGTATTGACAGAAATCAACGAAGGATATGTTCAATGACAGAAAAGAGAGAAATTTCAGGTGACGTCAGCGTTTTGGTTCGTTTACTATCCGTTTTGTTTTTGTATGCTTGTAGATAGGCGGGGAAAGGAGTATGACAGAGGAGAGTAAGAAAAGGAAGTTCGTAGGCAGCAGCTATGTGTGGCACGGAAGTTTCTGTGGTTGATTCTTTGTTGTGGTCATGGTCCTCTACGATGGCGGATCTCCTTGCAGTGAGATTAGATTGAGATGAACGCGGGGAAGGGAAGAGAGAAAGTGGGTTTTTTGCCGCAACAAGTGGTCCTGCTGCGCCTCCCACTTGCGCTACCGGGATGAATGTTGATTTGAAGTATACGTATATGTGTGTGTCTGGTCATAAATCTAAATAGCAAACCAGAGGCGATAGTTCTCCCTCTGCGCCACTGTAAATGCGTCATCCACAGTCTCTGCAACAAGGTACGCGCCTGTTGAGCCAATGTTGATTCTCTGTAACGTCTTGGGCGGTGCGGTGGCGTTCACAGACTTCGCTGTGCGGCGCTCAGAGCTGTGAGGCGAGGGTGTGGCCTCGGACGGGGTGGCCACGCGCTGCTCCCCTTCTTCTTCTTCGTGGGGCATGTCGTCGTCGATGGCCGACAGATCCGGTGTTGTGTGTGCCGACGTGATCGGTTCACTGGAGGTGTCGGAGGCCAACGCCAGACGCGCGAGATCAGAGACAGGGATGGGTGACTGACGCGATGCTTCCGGTGTGTGGTGAGCCTCATCAGCGACATCCTGGTTGTACTGGCTCTCATCATTCGGAGTGGCACTGTGTGTGGGCAGCTGTGCGGGTGAGGCTGCGTGGATGCGGTCACGAGCCTCTGGCTCTGCCACCCAATTCACTGGTTGTGCGGTGTCCGTGCGGCTTGTTGTCGCTGTCGCTGTCGTTGTCGTTGCGACCGGTGCGGCCGCAGAGGTTCGCCGTCGAAAGGCGTCAGCGCTGGCGCCGATGCGGCGGACGTACGCGCTCTGGGCAGCGTTCGGTCCGCGTGCACGCGTGGTGGTAGCTGCGGCTCGCGCGGGGGGCGCCCGGTGCGGCTCCATTTCGGCTGTGAGCCTCTCCATCTCCGCAAGAAACGTGTCGTTGTGGTGGACTTGACGTGACGGAGTCGTTCCAGCGAGCGCGGACGTGCCAGTGGGTGGTGGCCGCGCGCTTTGACCTGTCATGCGCTGCGCCGTGGTAAATGGACCGCGACGGCTTGAGGACGTCGATGTCATTGTCTTGACGAACAGAAGCGGAGGAGGAAGAGAAGAGATGAGAAGGCGCAAGACAGTTAACAGTGGGCTCAGCTCACGTGCCCTTCAACGAGCGAGGGAGTGGTGGCGAAGTGAAGAGGAGCAGAAAGGAGTACGACTGCAAAAGCCCACACTGATGCCCTCGCTGAGATTTGGACAAGAAGGCATCCCGCGAGCCTCTTGCCAGCGAGTGCAGCTGTGGAGGCGTGCACGCACAGGAGAGTGTTATCGTACTCTTGTGCCACGTTTACTTATTTTTTTAAACTCTCTACGTGTGCGTGTGTAACTCTCTGAGTTGACATCGCTGCCTTCTTGAAGCATTCGTGTGTGTGTTGATCAAATGTGTGTAGCCACTGTTCCACGACAAAACAGAAAATATGATGCAGAGATCGCAAGACAGATGATAAAGTACAAAGGTTCGCATTCTATTTGACATGGTTGCCTGGTGTGTAAAATACATCTCTCAGAGCGACCGAGAGAGAGAGAGAGAGACAGAGCCTAGTTGCGGTTAGATGTAGTGCTGTTGCTTTTCTGCTAAGCGCAGCTTCTGCTCCGTGGCGATGCGGTGGGTGGCGCCGTGCTCCTGCTGAAGCCAACGCTTCTGCTCAACCGCGGTGTGATCCTGTGCGAGCAGCAGAAGGTCGTTCTTCACCTGGCGCTCCTCGTTGCGGGTCTTGCTCCACTCCTTCTGCCGCGCTTCTCTCTGCTGCGCGAGTCGATCGTGAAGCTCGAGCATCCGCTCGTTCTCCGACTTGAGCTGGGCGTCACGCAGCGCCTGGCGCTCGCCTTGTCTCTTCTCGATGCCGCCCTGCCGTGCGCGGCGACGGCGGTCACGCTCCTCCTGAAGCTGCTGCTCCAGCTGGCGGCGGTCTTGTTTCATCCTGTCGCGCTCTTCGGCAATGCGGGCGCGTCGAGCCGCCTCCAGCTCCGCGTCCTCGGCGCGCAGGCGCACGAGCTCCTGGCGGCACTCCTCCAGGCTCATGCCCTGGCTCGTGCCTCCGCCCCCCACGACTGCGGCACCTGAGAAGGACGTGCCGTCGGCAGCCTTGGTGCGCCCATCAAGTCGCTGCGCGCGTAGTTCGGCTTGCCTCTCGCGGATGCGGACGCGCAGCTGCCGGATCTCCTCCATCACCAACGCCTGCTCCACACGCTCCCGCTCCTGCGCGGCCTCTGCTTCTTGCGCCAGCCTTTCGTTCTCGGCACGCACCTCATCGGCGGCCTTCATCTTGTCCTCCGTGCAACTTCGCTGGGCGGCGGTGCGGTTGGTCGCGAGCTCGTGTCGCAGGCTCGAGACGAAGCCGCGCTGGGCCTTGAGTTCATCAGCCCGCTCGCGCTCCAGGCGCGCCTTCTCCTTCTCTTGCTTCTGCTTGGCGTGGCGCTGTTCGTGCTGCCGTTGCCGCTGCGCCTCATCCCGCTGCTCCACGACGCGCTCGCGTGAACGGAGGGCATCGAGGTGGTGCTCGATTATCTGCAGCTCGCGCTGATGGGCCTCCTCCTGGCGCTGTTCGTCTCGCCAGGCCTCGTAGCTCAGCGTGTCGTGCGGGTTGTACTCCTTGTCGGCCAGCGCCTTCACCTCCGCCTCCTCCTCCATGCGGTAGGTGTGCGCCTCGCGCAGAATCGCCGCGTTCGTCATGCGCGTCTCGACGTCCTTGTTCAGAATGGCGCGCAGGCGCTGCGGCGTCTGCCGAGGCACGCGCGCCGTGGCCCCGATGAGCGCCTCCGTCGTGGGGGGAGGAGGGCTGGGACCGGCCTCCGTCGCGGGGCAAGCCGCGGTCCTGTGGAAGCTGAAGCCGACCGGCTCTGTCGGTGGCTTCTTCTTGGCGCGCTGCTGCGTGGCGCCGCTGCGAGAGCCCGCCGAGGCCTTGGGCGGAGCGGGTCGCGGCTCGGGAATCGTCTGTGCCATCTCACGCACCTCGGCCGGCGGAAGTCGACGGCCGTTGCCGGCGTGGAGCGCAGGGGCCTTGGCTGCCGCCCTGCTCCGCCCGTGACCGCCAGCAGCAGCACCAGCAACGGTGCCGGGTGGCTTCGGGTCGGCTGCGGAGGGGCCGCTAAAGGAGGTGTCGTTCACGGGCACAGCCACCGCGCCGGCCCCTTTGGCGTGAAGCCAGTCCACAATGTGCGAGCGCACGTCGTGGCTGATGCGGGCGATGGTGGCGAACACCGTGCGGTCGAGGAAACCCTCATCGTACGCGGTGATCCAGAGGGGCAGCGCGGCGTCCCGCACAGCCACGTCGTCAACAAGAAAGCTCATGTACTCGGCGATGCGGGGCGTCGAGGTGCAGCGGAAGAACAGCTCCCGCACCGTCTCCGCCCCGAGTTCGCTGTAACGGAAGTAGATGATGTACGCCATCAGGAGCATGGAGAGCCGGTCTGATTTGTTGCGCTTGTAAAAGTTGCAATAGCCCTGCAGCGCCCCGTCGCACAGGCTCTCGAAGTGCGTGACGCCCACAACGCACTCGCGCACAAAGCTCGCCTCCGCGGGGGAGGCCGCCAGGCAGTGCGCGAGGATCTCCTCCGCCACGTCCTCGGGGGCGATGGTGGGGTCCGCCTTGGACACATCGTAGAAGGTTTCGAGCGCCTCTAACGTCAGCTCCCACAGCTCGCGCTCCTTCATTGTCTTGGGTTCTCGTGTGTGTTTTGCCGTCGATCTCTTGAGGAAGGAAAGGATGAAGAACGGCAGGAATGATGGAGGAAATGCATGAGTGTGTGTGTGTGTGTGTGAAAAGTGCAAAGTTCAGAGATCGCAGTACGTTCTTGTGGTATGTTCATGTGAGGAATGTTTGAGACGTTATATGTGCTGGTTCCACACAAATATCAACTAGTGCAAGTTATGTGTGTTACGTGTGTGGATTGAATGTGTTTGGCTGTCGCGGCGAGGCCACGAAGAAGAGAAAAGAGAAAGAGAGAAGAAAGAATAAAGATGAGCTGGGCTCAGCGCCAATGCCGAACAATGGCACAGTAGCCCGCTCACGACTTCTTGGCGAGGCGGCGCTTTTTCGTCTTGGCGGGTGGCGCTGCGCTTCTGTCCGCGCGCCTCTTTCCGCTCGAAGCAGTCGATGGACGCGCCAGTGCCGCGATGGCGAGGAGCTCGGTCTCGGCCGGCAGGTGCGTCGCCACCGGTGTGATCGCAGCGGGTATTGCAGTGGCGCCACTGTCCATCTGCCAGACCGCCCGGCGCCAGCTCTCACACGGCAGCAGGTCACGGCAGCGCGCGCTGTGATCATTCACCATGCCACACGCCTGCATAAACGCGTAGCACGTGGTGGCCCCGACAAACCCGAACCCGCTCTTCCTCAGCGCTGCGGAAAGCGATCGGCTCGCTGCGGTTTCTGTTCGAAGCGTCACGGCAGCCTTCTTGACGCTGAGCGTGCCGTCCTTGCCGACCTTCACAAGTGGAGAGGGGTGGAAGGTGAGGTGGCTCTTCGCGTGCACCACAGGGGCCGGCAGTGGCGGGACGTCACTGGCGTCAGCGCGAAGGTAGCTAAAGCGCCACAAGTAGTCCGCAAAGGCGCGCGAGGCGCCCTCGCGTGTGTGGCGCACGTCGCCCTGCGCCTTCAGCAAGATGGCCGTCAGGCGCTGGTAGGCCTGCGCGTTTCGCACATTCGCCTCCAGCTTGCCGCGATGTGCGATCACGCGATCGGTCTCTTTGGTGACGGTGAGCAAAGGTGTGATGCTCTTCTCGAGGTCCATGGCTGCCACCCTCACCGGCACAAATCGGTGGAAGGCACGGCGATAGGCCTCGCGTTTCTGCAGGACCGTCCACCAGGAGAGCCCAGCCTGCTGAGACTCCAGGCAAAGGAGCTTGAACAAGAACTCGCCATCGTACCGCGCCCGGAAGTCAGCGGCGGTGGCTGTTTTTCGACCACCTCCCCACTCCTCGTCGTGGTACGTCACGTATAGCGGGCGGTCTAGCTTCACCCACTCGCAGCGCACTGAATCGTTAGGTTTTGTCATGCTGTAGTAGTAGTTTGCGTCTTGTGCGGCAACTGAAGAGCAGAGAGAAAGGACGGGGACACAGGCGGGAGGAGGGGAGGGGGAATGTTGGCAAGTGCGAGGAGGAGGATGACGAAAGGTTGTATCAGTCTTGAAATGCGTGGAACAAAAACGTGAGATATAAACGAAGCCACGACAAAAGAAGCCGAGTGCAGTCAACGTTCGGTAACGTGTGAGTGGATGTGCTGCCACACGCACAGCACACGGCCGCTGTCGCTTGCAGCTCTGGTGCATTCACACGTCACGCGTGACGCTGTGTGAGGCCTTGGTTTACGTTGTTTGTTTGTTTGTTGTTGTTCTTTGCGGGGGGGGAAGGGGGGAGAGGGCTACAGAGTGCCAAAAGAATATTAAGAAAAGAGAAAACGAAGGAAAAAGGAAAGAGAAGAAAAGGGTGCTTTTCTTTTGCAGATGTCTGACAACAGTTGCGAAGAAAAAAGAGAAAGAAGGAAAACAGTGAGGAAATCAATGTTTGGTATTTTTTGTTGGCCTTGTTCGCGTTTCGGAGAACGTGAAAAGAGAGTGTGATGGCATCCAGGCCAGCTGCGAGCATTGAAAAGCGCCATGGAAGACAGCCGCAGCAGGGTGTGCGCACATCAACTTCAGTGCCAATGGAGGCAGAAATGAAGAATTTCCGTCCAATGATGAAGAAGAAGAAAACGAGTGGAGGGTACGGTGGGGAAGAAGAGAAAACAAAAAAGGAGAAAACGGGGAAATTGATGTCACTACATTTCCTTTTTTTTTCTGATGTGATCTGGGCGCATTGATCATTCAATGGAATACAACAGTCAAATACAGCCGTCAGAGCCATGCAGAGACAAGGATGTTCAGTAAAAAAAAAAAAGAGAAATAAAGATATGTTAACGTGAACGAGACGGGGAGAGAGGGGAAAAAGCGAAGAAGGGCACATACGCATGCTTGTGAGGCACATTGCGCGTTACGAGGAGACACATGTGATTGTCCTTGCAAAGGTGCATATCACAACAACATCAAACCCAAACACCAATAGTCACACCTCTACGGAGTCTTCACCGTTCCATTTGTCGTGTTTTTCATTTCTTTCGTTGTTCATTGAGTTCTGAGTGTTGTTGTTTTTTTTTTGGTGAGCATATAGACTGTGCACACGCACATGAGGGGAGCGTCGTGCGATCGTTCCAAAGAGCAGCGCGGAGGCCGTCAGGTCGAATCTGCGTCGAACGTGATCTCAGTGTCCGTTGCCAACCATGTGCATCGCAAAAGCAAAACAAGAAGAAGAACAGAAGGAAAGAAATCGAGAAACATGAAACTGGTTAGGCAGTCAGAGAGAAACAAAAGTCTCTCTGGGAGACAAGGTGTGGAATCAAATAAAGAAAGGTGAAGGGTTGAAGTCCGTGAACTCCGGGAACAGAACAAAAGAAAATTCTGTGTATCCACACACACTGGATGATGAACATGAGGTGGGGAGGGAAGAAAAGGAAAACAAAAAGGGGGGAAGAGAGAAATGAGCCCAAAGACAGCTGAGTGACGATTGAGGGGGGACAAGGAAGGGGAGAGAATCCCCTGCGGTCCGTACTCTTTGCTCGTGACGCTCGGCTGTCCTGTTCTGGGGGTTCACCTCTTCGGCGTTTGCTTTCGGCTTCACTCGCGGGTGGGCTCAGTGTCGCTGACCTCACGCTTGGGCTGCTGCTTCTTGTCCTCCTTCTCAATGACGTGGCCGTTGACGTCGATGTCGTCGCAGACACGCGCGTTGGGGATGAGGAGGAAGGACAGAGGAATGATGAGCAGCGGAAGCAGCATGTGGCCCACCAGGAGCAGCATCGGCACGTTGCTGAAGTCGCACGGGATGCTGCTCGTGTCGACCGTCCAGACCAGCTCCATCAGCAGAGAGCCGATGGTGCCGGACATGGAGCTGCCGAGGTTGCCGGAGCTGGCCACCAGCGCGTACACCATCGACTCAGAGCCGCGGGGGCACACGCGCGAGATGAGCAGCACCATCGGCATCCACGCGAAGTAGTAGCACACCTCGTAGACGATGGCGTCGCCAAGGACGTACATGGCGTGGTCGGGGATGCCGATGTAGAGGTTCCAGCGCTTCACCATGATGATGTCGAACAGGGACGCAAGCACCTGAATGATGATGGTGAAGATGAGCGTGAAGCGGTAGCCGCGGTTGGCGAAGAGGTACGGGAAGAGCGTGACGGCCGCAATGCCCGCCACGTTGCCGATGACGGTGGCCACGGTCTGGTAGAAGGTGTAGTTGAAGTGCGGGCCATCCGGGACGCAGGGGACGGAGGCGGTGAAGAAGCTGTCCATGGCGCCGGGGATTTGCAGGTAGAGAACCATGTGCAGGTAGAAGTAGACGAACACCTTGGCGATCACCAGAGGCAGCGCCCAGAAGGCGACACTGCAGCACACGGCAGCGACGGCGCACGCCGTGTAGAGCAGGGCCCAGGAGTCACCGAGGATCGTGACAACGGTCATCGACACCACCGCGGCCGTCATGAGGATGCTGTACACGAAGATGCGCCAGTTGCGCGACACGATCTCCTTGTTCAGCTCGAGGATGCCGCCGCAGCAGGTCTTGAGCGCCTTGTCCTCCAGCTCTTCGTCCTCCTCCATCATCAGCTCGCTGGCGACAACGACGTCGTCGTTCAGCTGCACGCGCTCGCCCTGGTGGGCCTCGCTGCCGTTGCTGCCGGTGTCGTCCTCGGGGTGGAGGTTTTTGATGGGCTCACCATCGGCCTCGTGCTTCATCTGGGCATCGCGCTCGGCCTGGCGCACCATGGCAATATCCTCGAGACGGTTCTCGCGGTTCTTGCGCTCGCCGAACCAGTTGAGGATGAAGAAGATGATGGCCACGAACTGGCAGGCGCCACCGACGAAGGGGCCGATGTGGGGCATGTTCGCGTCGGAGAGCGGACCCTGAATGGCACTGGCGATCAGCGTCGCGCCGAGGATGAACCAGTAGATCCAGCTCACCAGCGCAGGACCAGAAGCGGGGTTCTTGCGCATCAGACGGCTGTAGTGGCCTTCCGTCAGGATATCCACGTTGGCAATGCAGAAGCTGCCGAGGAAGGTCAGGCCAGCAGCGATGTTCGCGCTGGACGGGACCGCCGGGAGTGCACCGTAGCCGATGAGCACGGCACAGCCGATGACACAGAAAGCGGCGCAGTACCAGCGCTTTGTGTAGCCGCAGAGGGCTACGCTGTCGCTGATCATGGCGAACACGGCCTTGATGGAGAAGCCCAGCTTGGAGATGCTGGCCAGACGCTGGTAGCGAGTCGCGCTGATACCGAAGCGCTTGCGGTACATGCCGAGGCGGGACAGGTTGAGCAGGTTGTTGGCCAGACCCTTCGAAAGGAAGTTGGTGAGGCCGAGAGCAACGGTGCACTTGGGGCCGTAGCCTTCGCAGCTGGGGCCGAACACGGGCACGTTTTGGATCCAAGGGCACGCCTTGAAGAGGGTCACGGCGCCGGGGTGTATGGACTGAGCAGGTGTCTGCATCACGTCCTCCTCGGCAGCCATGTGAAGCTCGGAAGCGCGGTCAGAAGCAGCGGTGGCCATGTTTGTGTGTGGAAAGCTGTGTGTGGGGGGGTTATTGAGTTTCTTTTCTTGTCCAAGTTGTGTGATGGAAAGAGAGAGTAGTGGTTGTAGTGCCTTCTTGAGATGTATGGATATGCTTGTTTCTCAGAGAAGATAAATGAATGAACGGTGTTGTGGTTGGGAAATCCTTGTGGAGTGAGAGGACGTTAAAGTTAATACTGGAGAGAGAGAGAGAGACGGAGAGAAAAAAGGGAGAGGAGGTGCGGACGAACGGAAGGAACGGGTTGTGAGTAGGTGGGTTGAGTGAGCACCAGCCCCCATAGGGCAGAAAACGTAAGACGGTGCAAATGGACGTGACTCAGGCTCTCTATGACAGAGACGGGCAACGGGACCAACGAAGCGTGTGTGCGTGTCCACGCAATCCCAGACTGGCACTTGTGCGCCAGCGTGTCAACCTAAGCGTCCGACCCACCAGCGACACCACCTACAGTTGTTTGCCTTGTTGTTATTCTTGCTCTTGTGGGGAGTGTTCTGGAAAAAAAAAAGGGGGAGGGCTGTAGGATGCAAAGAAGAAAGCATCCATGGTGACCACATAGCAGTCAGCACTCGGTGGTATGTCGTCATTTTAGGGGCAATATCTCTTACAACGCGAGAGGTTAGCCTCCCAGCTCTATCCCGATACCTTGCACGATGATCCTGTCCGCTGTATCCTCGTTCGGCTGCTCCCACGCCTGCCCGATTGTTTCCTTTTTCTTAGATGCCGTGGGCCCGTACGCAATCTTCACCTGCAGACCGAGACGCTGCACCAACTTGAGGATGCTCTCCATGAGCTGATGAGCAACGTGTGACGCGGTGTCCGCCATAGGCTTCCTATACGGCATGCCCCCGTGGTCAATCTGTACGATGACACGTCCGTGCAGGCGTGGTGCGAAAGTGGCTAAGCACTTGCGCACCGCCTGCATTTCACATACGGTGCGGATGGTTGACGAGGTGTCCGCACCCGCCAACAGTAGCTCACCGGTAGAAAGAGACAGAAACGCGCTCCACTTCGACAAAGTCACCTGGATCCGAATAAACGGGGATCCCGGCGGACGCACCAGGCTCGCTGGTGTGTTTTGAATCAGCTTGTTTTCCCACTCGCTGAAGAGCTGAATGACTTCCGTTGTCAAGTATGCAGGTGAAGGGCCGCTCACCGTCCATCGGCTCCGGTCAAAGAAGAGTTGCCGCGCACGCCGCAGAGCCTCGTAGTAAATCAGTGGACGCACCTGCAGCACACAGGACGCCTGCAGCAGCTTCGACACGTGGTGCGCCAAAGCCGCAATTGTCATAAAGCCCCAAGGTGGGCGTTCACGCAACTGATTGACGAGTTTTTCACTCAGGCACACTGTGTTCGCCTCGTAGTCAAAGCACACCCCAGCGAAGGTGAACCGAGGAGCGTCATTCTTCTTGGAAAGTATCGTGGCCCGCGCGTCGTGCAACGTCGTCAGCGTGGTGTGGTACCATGACGACACCACTTCCGGTGGCCCAGTGAATACAATGCGATTGATCCACACGGCGATGCTCAGCTGCTTCGGGATCTCGACAAACCAAGACACGGCGCGTGGGTCACCACCGAGGACGCGACTCACCGTGTGGACAATCTCGGGGCACGCGCGATACCCGTTTGGCAGGCGTGTGAGCTGCAGAACGGCTCCGTCCGAGGTGACACAGCGGTAGAGGCGCCGCCACTTGTACGGCAGTTCGAATTGAAAGGGGGAGCGTGGCAGGTTGAAAACCGCTGCAGACGCACCGGGCACCGTGTCCAGGTGGCTCACCATGTCCGGCTCGACCAGGTCTGGCACGTACACGTCCGACGCGTTCTTCGCTTCGGGTGACGCAATAAAGCGACGCCGTAAGCCGCGGTAGTTCTCCTCCACCACAGTGAGTGGACTAAACCACCCTCGTGTCTGACGGGAGTCAGCGCGCTCGAGGATGCCGGCAGTCATGAGCTGGGCCGCGTCCTTGGGGTGCAAGGTGCAGCCTGGGCGGACCAAAGGCAACGGGGGCGGCACGCCGATCAGCCGCCAGACCTCCTTGAAGCGCGCGTGCGTCACGTCGTTCATGCGCCCCAGAACCACCTGCATATCCAGCGGTTCCATAAACGTTTCGGTCAGGGGCAACTGTCGTATCTCCTCCTCGGTCGCTATCGTCCCTTGGGTGGGGGGCGTCGTCAAATCTCCGTCGGAAGAGGTGCCGCTGTTGATCTCCGCGTACACGGAGTCGTCCGCGATGGTCTCCCATCGGAGCCACTCCACAACGTCGGGGCTGTGCACCTCGCCAGCTGGTGGGTCCGCTCTCTGGGTATATGGACGCTTTGGTTGGCCTGCATTGTGCTTTGCGTGGCCGCCCTGGTGGCTCATCGGTTGCTTTTTGTACGTGCTCTTGTGTGGAACGTGCTGGCTCCGCGTGGGTGCATCGAAAGCGTTCGCGGCGCACATGTACTTTGCCCGTCCACGGCAACCGCGACCGCGCGGGCCGTACGAAGCAGGTGCACCGCGCGCTCCACGCGGTGCGCTCTGAACGTCCGTGCTCGAGTCCTCCCATTGCGTGTACTCGGACGATTCACTATCAGGCTCACTCGATGCCGCGCTGCGACGGTTCCTGTCTGGCCAGGTCCCTATAGCTACATGGGAGTCCCATTTGGGGCTGTCGTCGAGCCCCCGATGGTTCAAAAACACTGCGCGGTCGTCACAGCGCACGGCTGATTCTGCTTGATCCTGTCGATTATTGGTGGACTGTGGGGATTTCTGGTGCGGCTTGGTTGACGAAGGACACGGCGGCTTCGTGGGCTTGTCGGCCTTAGCCTCGTCCACTGAGGGGAGCGTCTCGGGTGGTTGCGACAGAATATCGCCGAAGAGGTCCGCCTCAACCTCGTTCCACGGCATCTCGGGGTGTAGGAGGCGTCCTGACATGGCGCGGTTGCAGTAGTAGAGGTGCCAGCCAAGCTCGAACGCCATGGCCACGTCCATCGTGCGCACCATCGTCGCCCACATGCGGAGGGAGGACCGCCACAACGACAGGAATTGCGGCGGATTGGGCACAAAAGAGCTGCGCTCCACTGCGTCACAGGCCCTGTTCGGGTCGTCCTCGAAGATGAACTGAACAAGGTGACGGAAGTTTCCAACGCTCTGCGGGCGTGCACGGGTACTGGCCGGGCTTGCACGTGGCCGGTCGCTTGTGAAGCTGCTGGCTTGGCGCGTGCTGCCCGCGGAGGCATCACGTGAAGGCGGTGTCGCGTCGTCGGGGGCGAAGAACGTCCTCCAATCGGGAATGGATTCGTTCTTGGCGTCCGCTTGCAGGGCCTCGAGGTCCTTGAGCCGTGCCTGCAATCTGCTGTTCTCTGCGTAGCTGTCCGCAAGGCGCGTATTCACGTCGTCGTTATTGACGATTGCTTCGCAGGCGATAGCCTTAAGCTGCTCGTATGCACTCCTCAAGTCATCGTACCTTGCCCGCTCATCTGCGAGGCGTGCCCTCAGCATGCGCACTTCAGCATTCAAGTCAGCTATTGTGTCCGCCTCCTCAGAGCCGGTGTGGTCACCCAAGTCACTGTCACCATGGCTCATTTTTTCGATCTCAATGAGACGATAATGAAAGAAAAAAACTCAAATCACGCGAACAGTGTAAACTGTTATGTCACACAATTTAGAAGTTAAAGTGACAAAATAATAGTCGCAGAAGAGAGGAAACACACAGAAAGGGAAGGACCACTCTTCAGCCCGAAGCAAGGGAAAGAGTAGTGTTGGTCGATGAGGGAAGCTTGGGGTGCGGTTCCTGCTCCGTCGCGCGTGTTCTGGTCATTTGAATAAGAGACTGTCAATCACCCACTCGCGCGTTCACTACACAGGCTCACAAGAAAGCAGGTGAGACCAGTGCGTGTATCCTTGAGTCGTGGGGGGGAGGGAAGTACGCACGAGTGCACAGTCAATGACCGCGCACCACTCCACCGCCTGTACGGAGAGAGGAAGCCCCTTGATTTCGTGTGCTGTGGACTTTCTATCCACCCCTGTTTTCTTTTTGTTTGTTTGTTGTGTGCATATATATGTTGGTACTGTAAACAAGCCGGGTTAGATGAGGTAGTTCTGCAGCGGGCTGTCCATCTCTTCGCACGAAGTGGACTCTGGTGTCGCAGCCAGCGCACGTCGCAGCATCTCCGGCACAGCGAACAGGAAAGCAACGGGCGCGCGCCAAGGGTCCAGCACACACGCACCACACAGTGCGAGCCCAAGGTACGCCAGACTCGTCGTGAGCCACGCGGCTTGGTGGCAACACCGTGACACCCACATCAGCACGCGCGACCGCGTCAGCCTGCGACGAGAGCGCACCGACGTCAGACGGTTCACCTCGACCGGATCATGCATCCACACGGTGGCGCCAAGGCACGCGAGCAGCCACAGCTCTGCCCAGCGGAAGCGTGGATCGACAAGAACACGGGAGTCGGGCGTGTGCGAGATGAGCCGATTCCGCACCACAAAGAAGGGCTGCAGATGCAGCAGAAGCATCGCGCCGTACAGACAGAGCGCTCGCGGCACGCCAGCACCGGCACCGCTGGCGTCCCTGGATTTGGTTGGGAGCAGTACCGTCTGTGAGGTCTCGCACGTCTCCTCCCCGGTGCCGCCTGGTGCCGCAACCCGCACTGCCGTCGTGAGGGTCTCGTGCCGTGAGGACGGTGAGGACAGCGGGGAGCGAGCCGGCTCAGCGTCTTGTGTGGTGACCTCTGCCTTGCCGGCCCAGACGACACACGCAACGAGCAGGCACGTGACACGCGTGGTGACGTCGCCGAGGTCCGTCACAAGGAGAAACACGTACGCGAGTCCACACAACATAGGCCAGACGCGCTGAACATGCCGCCGCGGTCGACTGTGGCCCCGACTAGGCGACTGTCTCGCACACAGCGCGACGAGTCCCACCAGAGCCTGCGCCAGCCGCACGCAGCTCACACCAGCGACGAGGCCCGTCGCAACTTGGCCGTAGGCGCGCAACGGCGCCTCCACCACGGCGCGCCACACGAGCAGCACGACGGAGCCGCGCCACGCATCCCAGGGCCACGGCGATGCCGCGCCCCACCACAGGCCCGTTCCACGCAGAACCAGGCCCAGCACCCGGCCACTCATGAACACCAGCACGGTGCGCGGTGCCGTCTGCGCAAAGGCGCCGGTCTGCAGCGCGGCGCACTGCACGTAGAGCGCGAGCAGGCACGCTGCGACTGGCCACAGCAGCCCATCGTAGTCGTGCGCACCCCAGGTGGTGTACCACGGCGGCGTCTGCTCCGAGGCCGGCACGCTGCGTTTCACGAACGCCGCCGTGCCGCTGGATGGTGTGAGCAGCGCGGCCGTCGCCAGCGCCTGCACGCACGGACTCAGCAGTACGCCATCGTGTGACCCATCGTCGTCGCACCACACGCGCGCATCGAGCCACAGACGATCTGCCCGCAAGTCCAGTGATGTGGACGGCTGCGTTGTGCCGTAGAGAGCTGTCGTGCCGCGTGCGATCTGTACATCGTGATTGCCAGACGTCACGCTGATGAGGCGCGTGCTGAGCGGCTTTGTGTGTGCGCTTGATTTGCCGCTGTTGTTGCCGTTGTTGGTGGTGTGTGGCACTGAGGATGTTGGTGGTTGTGCTGTGGTGCGTGTGCGTGTGCGTGTGGCGAGGCGCCGGCGAATCCACGCATTGCTGTCCGTCGCCGTCGCCGATGCGTTGTGGTGTCGCTGAGCCGTCTGCAGCGCCGTCCTCCTCGTCCCCTCGTCCTCGTCCTCATCCTCGGCACGCAGAGCGGTGTACACGTGCGACATGGAGGCATCCATAAACAGCGGCGGATGCAGGTGTGGCGTGTTGAACGTCAGGACGCCCTCCACGTGGAGTGGTGCGAGGAGGGCGGCGGCCAGGCGCGCCACGGTGCCGCCCATGGAGTGGCCGACAAGCCAGACGCGCGCTGAGCGTCCCTCCGCAGCCAAGGCCGCCACCACCTGCCCCACACCGTCTGCC
The DNA here is from genome assembly GCA_030849635.1 of Wallacemonas sp. MBr04. Classification (NCBI taxonomy): domain Eukaryota; phylum Euglenozoa; class Kinetoplastea; order Trypanosomatida; family Trypanosomatidae; genus Wallacemonas; species Wallacemonas sp. MBr04. The sequence continues at coordinate 61,627 of JASANR010001511.1, read as the reverse complement.
ACGAAGTCAGCCTGGCGACGCAGTAGGTCACCGCGATGCACGTTGGCCTGCTCGGCCAGTGCGACGGCGAACGTCTGTATGCCGCTACTCTCAGCACCGACAGCCTGGGCGACCTCGTGCCGCAGGCGCACGGCGCAGCTCCAGTAGTCCCCCTGCTGCGCACTGCCAGCGTTGCCGTGGATAAACACACTGACGAGCGTTGTATTCGTACCAGCACGGCTTGAATACGACGAGGAGGAGGCAGATGAAGAAGAGGAGGAGGGGGTCGATCCCTTGCGTGAGACCGAGCATGCGCAGTGGACTTCCTCCATTTGATACGGCCAGAACCTGTAACGGTCGCGACGAGGGGCCAGATCATCGCGGTGAAGAGAAGCAGGCGCTTGCCACGCTTGCAGCCACGGAGACGATGGTGCGCTGACGCGCAGTGATTGTCCGTGCGTATCGTGCGTGTTCACAATCCATGTGCGCAGAGCACTGTAGTCGCGGTAGAATGGATAGGGATCATAGGTTGCACGTATTCTCATTACGTGCAGCACTGTTGACGCGACGCAGAGCGAGGCGACGACCAATGCCATCCAAAAGAGCCACGGGCAGGCTTGCCTCGCCCTCAGCTTTTCTTGGCGCCGCGCCGGAGACGCACGAGAGGAGCTCCCAGCACGTTTCATGGGGTCGCACTCGTTCGAGAAGGCTGTGCTGACTCTCTCTTTCACTGTGTTTTGTTTTGTGTGCGCGTTCAAATCGTGTGGTGGTGGTGCCAGTGGTTTTGCGCGTGTGGAACCGTCTCTTGGTTATCCTGTTTGCTGATGAGAAGTCTGCGATTCATTTCGTGTACACTGCCGTAAACGGGAGAGTATAGGGGGAGGGGGGAGTCGTCGAGAGAAAAAGGGAAATGTGGAAAAAGCAAGTCTGGCAGTGACTTTGTTATTTGCGTGTGCGTGACGCACACGGGTGGCAGAGTGCGCAAGAGAAAGCCTACCAGCAGTGAACAAAGCCTTCAATCAGGGGCAATACCGCGGTGAGGCAACGCCGTGGCACGTCAAGGGTGAACGTGGTGTGAGGGGTAACTCGACAGGCGAGTTGTCACTGATGCGTGTGTGCGTACACTGGTCACGACAGCGGGGGGACACGATTGTTTCTCACTTCCTCGTGCAGCGCGGAGAGAAAGAGTGATCGCACGTCACAGTAGTCGCCCAACCTGGCGCGCCAGTCTCGTGACGCGCACACGCGTGTCGGCTTTTCTTTGTTGTTGTTGGTGGTGGTGTTGGTTTCAATATTTCTACGTCACATCGGTGGTGGGAATTGAGGAGAGCGATGCATACTGCACGAGATAGCACACAAGAACACACGGAAGAGAACAGAACCGTGGACACGACAGAGAACTAAAAGGGAAAAGAAAAGATTGAAAAAATGGTGAATGAATGAATGAACGAATGAACAATTGAAAGCTTGTGGGGTACAGAATGTGGTGGCACACACACACACAAAGGAGCGGCTGAAGAAGAAGAAGAAAACGCTGGTGCCGAGTGCACGAGTGATACAGAAAATCATAAGTGTCGGAAAGAGTACGTGGATGCGGATTGGGGGCCGATGTTCATGTCCGTGTGTGTCTGATGTCTGTGGAGAAAGCTACGCAACCTCACACGACACGACGGCGCCACGACGGCGCACCGTTTGGGAGCCTACTTCTTGCTCAGGCGATCATGTACATCACTGCCGCAGTAGGTCACGTAGAGGAAGCCGTCCATATCCTTGTACTTGCTGTAAATGTCGCTGATCTTCACGTGATCGACGAGGAGCTCGTGGGTGCCGAGGTAGAGATAAACCGGCGCGGACGTCTCCGATTCGATCCGCTCCTTCATCACAACGATAAAGGTCGAGAGCTTCATGTCCTTGGCAACGTAGTACTTGCGCTGTGCCACGTCGGCGACGTGAGAGCTGGGGTTCTTCTCGCAAATGATGGGGATCTTTCCTTGGTTGATCCCCTTGCGCGCAGCCTCCTTGCGTTCCTCGATCGAGTGAGTCGTGCGGTACGCACCGGCAGGGCGGCCCCCAAGATTGGCGGGCTTCTCGTCCGTGTAGAAGACGTAGAGCAGACCGTCGTCCTCCTTGTTGGCGTCGTACAGGGACTTCATGGTCGTCTTCTCACCCATGATGCAGCGGCCGTTGATGAACAGGTACAGCTTCTTGTTGATCTCAACTGCCAGACGCTCGCGAAGCAGCACCACGAAGGAGGCGACGTCAATGCTCGCGTCGACGGCGAACTTCTTCTGCTCAATCTCGCGCACGTCGGTGCCGTCCTTCTTCTCGCAAATGATGGGGACCTTGTTCTCGTCGAGCACCTTGTTGGCCGCCTTGGTGCGCTGCTCTGGTGTGTGCGTGCTCATGTAGCTACCGATCTGGCGGGTCGCGGCGGGGGCCTTGGTGGTGAAGTTCACGTAGAGGTACCCATCCTCGTCCTTGTAGTTGCGATACAAGTCGGACATCAAAATCGAGCGCTGGCTCAGCACGCCGTCCGCGATGAGCAGGTGAATCGGCTGGTTGATCTGCGTCGCGATCTTCTCGCGGAGGAGTTCCTCGAACAGACCCACGGTGGCGTCCGGCGCGATCAGGAACCGCTTCTTCTCCAGGTCCGGCAAGTCGCTGCCATCATCAAACTTCTCGCAGATGATGGGGATCTTCTTGTAGCCAAGGCCATCCGTGGCCTCGCGCTTGCGCTCAGCGAGTGGATGGATGCTCTTGTAGGCGCCGATCTGCTTGCTGCGGCGAGGTGGTTCGTTCGCGTAGTTCACGTACAGGAAGCCATCCGCGTCCTTGTAGTTGTTGTACAGGTCGTTCATGGAGATGGCCTGGCCAGCGAGGAGGCTGTCGCCAATGTAGAGGTGGATGTCACCCGACACGGCCGCGTTGATCTTCTCCAGAATCAACTCGATGAAGGTGCCGACGGTGACGTCCGGTGCGACCAGGAACTTCTTCCGCTCCAGGTCCTCCACAGCCGAGTCGCGCCGCTTCTCACAGATGATCGGCACCTTGCCGTAGCCAAGCCCCTCGATGGAGGAGCGGCGGCGTGCATCGTACTCAACCTTGTCCTTGTAGCTCATGGTGTCGATAGTGTGTGCGTTGCGTGTGTTTTTGGTGCCTGATCACGTTGAATGCTCAATATCTTTTTTTTTTTGGCGTGGAGGTGATCGGAGGTGATATGTGGAGGGAGCGAAGAGGAGAAGAACAGAGAGAGGGGGGAGTAGAGTGGAAGGGAAAGGTGATGAAGACCAAGGTGAAGACGAGACGACGAAGCTCAGCTCCTCACGATGCGCTTGCCATCACGCCTATACACACACACACACACACAGATGCGCACGCAGATCACGTGCGCACACCAGCCTCCGGTCATGGTGTTGGTGTGAGGAGTAGCAAATCAAAGGCAACACGTCTCTGCGAATTGGGAGGCGGGATTGGTTTGCGTGGATGAACACAGTAAGACAGGGACTGCAGCGTTCCGATTGATTGGCCCCGTTAAGAGTTGCTTTTGTCATCATTGTTGTTGGTGTTGTTGTTGATGATAATGATGATGTGTCTGTTGCGTGTTGGTATGCCTTATTCTTCATGTTTTCTTCCTTTACGCTTGAACGCATCCACGAAAGTAGAAAATAAAAAGGCGCAAGCTAAGAACAAAGGGAGGACGGCGAGAAAAAGGCCAAACAACGCACATTTGGGGAGCAACGAAAATTGGTAAGCACAACATACGCAGAGAAAAGAACACGGGGCGCCTACACCAGCACGTGGAGGGCTCAGCCGAAGGTTGCCTCTGTTTTGTACGTGATGTACAGAAAGCCATCCGCATCGTGGTGCTTCAAGTAGAGATCCCCGATGGTCGCGGACGTCGGTGGGGTCAAGTCCCCAATGAAGACAAACAGCGCGTCCTCCGGCGAGTCCATGGCAATCTTCCCCTTGATCATGTTCACGATTTGACCCACCGTCGCGTTCGGAGGGCAGGGAAGCAGGCACTTCTCCAAAGGCTGCAGGCGCGATCCGGGAGCGGGCTCCACGATCAGGTGCACGCGATCGGGCATCTGCTCGCGCGTGATGCCGAAGCGCTTCTTGCGCTCCTCAAGTGTGAAACGCTGCTTAAAGGGAAGGGCAGACGCTTGAGACATGTCTACCGCTGTGTATGAGAGAGGTTTCCGAACGGGAGAGGAAAAGGAGTGATGGGTGAGAAACAGAAGCGCCGAAAGAGGAGTTGGCAATAGAAACAACAACAAGACAGAAAGCAAGCAACGAAAATGAGGAAGCAAATGGAGAAAAGTGAAAGAAGAGGGAGGAAAATGAGGTTGAAAAAGACTAGAACACTGAGCGTGCAATGAGCCGTAAGAGCTGTGTAGCAGGACGCGAGAGGAAAGTCGGCGGGCAAGTTGGAGAGAAAGAGAGGTGATGAACGAGGTGTGTGTGTGCTGGGAACAGAAATTGGAGAAGAAGCTCCCACGAAAGGCGTGCAGCGCCAACTAGACGCTGTGCTCTAATGCACGCGAGGGGGACGCCAAGTACGCAGGAGGAGGGAGGGGGGGTACTTTGCTTTGCTGTAACTGTTGTCGGCAATAGCAGACGATTGCGCGACTAGTGAAGTGACAGTGTTCACACGAGTCGTTGTGTGGGAAGCGTCTCTCCACAGCCTCTGCGCCTCACGTACAGACATTTTAGGTGCGATACTTTCATGTTTCGACTGTTTGGTTTTAATGTCACAACCGGCTAATTTAGAAGAGAGAGATGAACTGTGAACAACGGGGATCAATCAAACACACATACACACAAAGAGCAAGCAGCCCGTGGTAACGACGCGAGTTGCCGGCACGCACGCGGCACTTTAACGCAACTTCCGGGCCGCATCCTGCGGGGCGGGTCGTGACGGACTCGCGTCCCACAAGCCCTTCTGTGGCCCCACAGCCCGCGGCTCGAAGTTCTGGAAGGTCTCCATTGTGTCGGTGCCGTCATCGGCATCCAGCTCACCAAGCAGCGCGGCCTCCTCGTCCGTCTGCTCCAGCACGGGCAGCCGCGTGCGACGGAAGATGAAGTTGTGCAGCAGCATGCGCACACTGGTGTGGACAACATCGGGGCTGAGCGTGATGTAGGAGCTCGTCAGGTGGTACCCCATCGCCTCCGTGTGTTCGACGAGCTGCTGCGTGATGGACGTCGTGAGCAGGTCCGCCGCGCCGTTCGCAATCTTGGTCGTCGTGAAGAACGCCGCGCGCTCGTTCGTTTGGTAACACTGCCAGTACGTTGAGGAGAGCTGCTGCTGCAGATCGCGCCGAATGGCCTTGGTGAGGCGCCGAACCTGGAAGCCGTCCGCACCGTAGGTGATGGTCATGGCGTGGCGCTTCACGCCCTGATCGTGCTGCATGTGGTCAGAGAGCTGCACGACACACACGTCAGGCAGCTGCACAACGGGGCGCGACGGGGCCTCGGGTTCCTCTTCGCCGGTGGTGTCGGTGTTGCTGTTGGCTGTGTCGCCCTCCTCGCCAGAGAAGGCGACTGAGAGGAGATCCCACTGCGACAGGTAGTGGACCAGCTCCGCACGGAGAGCGTCGTTGTTCGTCGGCAGATGGATCGTGTTGGTGCGCAAAAAGCTGAGCACGTGCTCAAACACGGCGGGGCTCACATCCAGGAAGACGTCCGCCTCGCTGCCTGTCGGCGCGTGCGGTGCGAGTGACTCCCCAGCAGCGGATGTCGCTGACGACGAGGACGGCACATCAGTACCAGCAAAGAGTTGTGCAAAGCGTGTGTTCGCGTGGCGCATCAGCGTGCTGCGCTGGGTTTGGAAGAGGCGGCCACCCGCATTGATCGTCACGAGGCGATTCATTCTCTCTTGCGTGCTCACTCTTTCTCTCTTCGTTGTGCAAATAGAAGTGGTAACAGAGGAGAAAATGAGAAAAGGTTGGAAGGAGGACAGGAATGAAGGGATAAAGGAGGAATGAATAAGTCACCACAGATGTTGGCGGTGAGCAGCTGTGGCAGTCGATCCCAGATAAGCACGGGAAAGTTCGATGAGAAACAGTTCGTTGTGAGTTAAAGCAACAGCAAAAAGTAGCAGTGAGACGCACAAAGCACACACACGAACGAGAACGAAGATAATAATACAACAGGTAGATGAATCACGCCCCATGAAACCACGGCATGCCGAGCAGTTCAGCTGCCGAGAGACGCGCTGTGGGATTCCAGGCGAGGCAGCTCGCGAGAACGTCTCTCGCTGCACAACTGACGTGCAGCGCCGTGACATCAACGGAGGCGTTGGTGTCAGACACACCCAGCACGTCCATCAGAGCCCACACACTGCTCTCTGCTTCCGGTGAAAACATGTTCACCTTGGGAAGGCACGGGTGCACCTTGCCTGTGAGCAGCTGCGCGAGCAGGACACCAAAGCTCCAGATATCCACGGCGGGGCTGGTACGCCAGACGGGCTCAGTCGAAGCGCCATTATCATCCGGGCTGTCACAACAGCCATCAGACGGTGGTCGCCACCACTCCGGTGCTCGATAGAGAAGCGCCCCGGTTGGCTGCGTGAGCACGGTGCCCAGATCGCAGGCGTCATCCAAATCCGCGAGTTGCACCGCCACTGCCTCGGTGCTGTGAGTGCTTTTTGGTGTGGTGCCCTCATCATATGATGTGAGCGGTGACGTAATCAAGACGTTGGCGGCGTTCACGTCGCCATGCAGCACATGCGCGTCGTCGTGGAGAAAGCACAGCGCGGTGAGCAGCTGGCGAGCCACCTTCCTGCTGAAGGATTCAGCGGCGCCTGAGGCTTCCTCCCCTGCGCAGTCAGACAGCGGGCTGTCCAACGTCTGTGGCTTGTAGGTGTGCCTCAGCCACTGTCGCAGTGAGCCACCGCGGCACCACGTCATCAGCCACGCGTAGTGGCGGTCGTCGTCGATCTGTACGGCGCGATACCGCAGCAGCGGCACGGACAGCGGTGCTTGCATCAGCCGCGAGACGCGTGCCAGGCGTGCACTTGCCGTCTCGCGCGGCATCTCCTCCGGCGAGAGCGCCACCTCTTTCAGCACGACGCACTCGTGCTGCGCTCGCCAGAACACCACGTGCAGCCGGCTGTGGCGGTGCCGCGTGTCTGTTTCCTCGCGCGTGGTGGTGTCATGGGCAGCGACAGAGGAGACAGGGCACGGCGGTGAATCCCAGTCCACGTCGGTGAGGTGAAACGTCGGCAGCGAATCCATCTCCGCCCGAACAGGAGAAGAGTGAAAGACAACTTCAACAAAGTATCAGTGAGACAGGGAGAGAACACACAGAGAGAGGAGGGCAGGAAAGTGCTTGAGACGATGTGTGCACAGTGAAAAGGGGGGAGAAAGAGGTCAGGCCAGCACAGGAGGAGTGTACCAGTGCCAGACGCGGCCAGTCGAAAAGTTTGCGGCGCATGCAAATGAACGTCGGGCCACAGCCGTCACGGTATCGTGTCTTGGCAACGCACGTCGCGGTGTGCGCAGTGCTTTACTTGCAAGTACCGACCCAACTCAGAGAGAGGAAGAGGAAGCACAGAATGGCGAACTTGGTTATGTGACTGGCGCTCGACGTGCTTTCTGGTTTTCTTTGGTTACCTCATTTTGATTACTCAATAATTCATCCTGAGCACAGCATCACGATCACGCAACAATCAAAATAACAACAACTGCATGGCAGCAAACGGTCCTCAAGGGCCTTCTTCGTCTTCCGTGTTTTGTTTTGCTTTGCTTATGAGCGCTTGCCCTTTGGTTGGTTCGGTGTCACGGCAGCCACGATGGCCTCGACGGTCGGGATGTTCGGCCGTGGCGCGTTCTTGGCCTTGATCACCTCCGCCACGCGGCGGAGCAGTGCCTGCTTGCTCTCGATGCCGGCGACACGAGCCTCACGCGTCTGCGTGTCGAAATCACTCTTCTTGATGTAGTGCTGGTCGGCGGGCGCCTTGATCTGCACTTGGATGCAACCGCGTGGGACGACGGGAAACTTGTCGGTGGCCTGAGAGCACGGCAGCGATGGGCGGCGGTCGATGAAGAAGTGTGTGTTGGGCTTGTAGCCGATCTCGCGCAGTGCGATGGCGATCTCCTCGATGGTGGGGTGCTCGACCGACTGTGTCTTGGTCAGTCGGCGGCCCTCCTTTGGCGTGAGCGTGGAGTCCAGGTACTGCGGGAAGATGGTCTGGTAGGCGTGCTTGTCGTAGCTCTGCGTGGGGGCGGGGACCTCGCGGAAGATCGGCGCTGCGGAGGCGCCGTCGGTGCTCGTCATGGCCATTATGAATGCGACTCCTCACGGCGTCACGCGTGTGTGATGTGTGGATATGTAATTTGACTGGGGTAGAAAGTGAAAACGTAATCACGTCGAAGCAATACGAGGAGAGAATGTGAAGTGTACGTAGATCGCGTGTGATGGAGAGAGAGAGAGACAAGGGCACGAGCACAGGGACGTGTACACCAAACGATGGCGCGAGCGACGCCTACTCCACGAAGCAGACGCAAGAGAGAGACCGCAAGAGACGCGAATGAGAACGAGATAAAAACAAAACAGGTGTGCAGCGGAGCGCTGCACGCAAGTAAGCAATCTTGCGCACCCAATGTCGCGTCGCGCTCGATGTGCGGTACTCGTTGTGTTCGCCGAGTCCGAAACTGGTGCTCCCGCAACAAGCTCCTCAAGCACCAACGGCAGTGCGTGTTTTTGCTGCCGTTATAACGAAAAACGACATTTTCCGTGGTATTGTTGGTGGCGTTGTGTTGGTTTTCAGGCATTGCTATTGGGCTCTTTGTGAAGCCAGGCACATAGAACAGAGAAAGGTAGGGACGCACAAAGCCAAAGTGATCAGGCATGCGCTCCAGCTCGCCCACATCCATTGAGTAGTTGATTCAAACGCACGGCTGCCTGCGTGGTTGCGCAGGTGATGTCAGGTCACGCCCACCCTATCGATTCGTATACTAAGTTCTGCGGCCTTGGCTTTCGCGAACCGAAAAATCTGTAAAGAAGAATAAACGTCAATAGGAAGTATTCATCACTAACCCGCAAAGGAAAGGAGGGCACTGTGGTGCCTGTTACGCCAGAAAACAAAACACAAAATGTGAAGAAACCCGCGAAAAAAAAAACAAGAGAAAAGGGGAGAAAAAGAGCAACAGTAGTAGTAATAGTGTACGACACACACACACATACACAATGAGCGCGTGGAGAGAGTGAGTGGGGGAGAGAGAGAGGTCGCATCTTTCTGGCAGTCACGCGACTAGGCGGTGGCCGGTGTGGGCTGGCCGCCGAGATTAAGCTGCTCACTGCCACCTGCAGGGCGAGCCGACTTCTCCGACTTCTTGGGCTGCTGTAGCGCCTCGCGGCTCGTCGCTTCACGCAGGCGAATCTCCTCGGAGCCCTTGGTGAACTGCTGCAGCACCGCACGCGCCTCCGAGTCCGCGGCGACGCCCTTGCCCTTTGGCCGCGGTCCAAGAATGGCTTCAAGGTCATCGCGCAGCAGCTCCTTCTTCTCGAACAGTGTGTCAGCGATCTTGCCGAGCTTGTCCTTGTTGACCTTGAGCAGGTTCTGCACGAATGCCTGCGCGGCACCCACGAGGCGGGCCGCTTCTTCCTCGGCCGCCTTCTGCGCGACCTCGGTGTGTTGCTGCGCGAGTCGGCCCTCGTCGAGCCTCTGTGGCTCGTACGCGAGGAGGCCCACGCGGTGCGACATGCCAAACGACAGGAACTCCTGGATGGCAGTCTTGGTGGCGCGCTGGTAGTCGTCCTGGGCACCGGTGGTGAGGGTGTTGTGCATGGTGAGCTCGGCCTGGCGCCCGCCGAGCATGACGCAGATGTCCGTGAAGAGCGTGAGCTCCGTCGGCATGTCCAGCACCTCACGGCCGACCTGCTGCGTAAAGCCGGCTGCGGGTCCGCGTGGTGTGATGGAGACTTTGATGACGTCGCTCTGCTCGGGCAGCATCCACGCGATGAGGGTGTGGCCGCTCTCGTGGAGCGCCACGCGACGGGCGGCGTCGTCGGTCATGCGGTTGCGATGCTTCTTGCCGATCAGCACGTCGTCGATCGCAGGGAGCAGGTCGGCTTGCGATACGGCGGCCTTGCCATCAACAGCGGCGCGCAGTGCCGCCTCGTTGACGATCGCGGCGATCGTGGCCGGAGAGACGCCAGGCGTGAGCTCGGCCATTTTGGTCGACTGCGTCGCCGCGTCATCGACGGTGATGCGCTTGAGGTAGTGCTCGAAGAGCTCTGAGCGAGCCGACTTGTCGGGCATCGGGATCTCCACCTTGCGATCGAAGCGGCCTTCGCGCAGCAGGGCCTTGTCCAGGCTCTCCTGGAAGTTCGTTGCGGCGAAGACGACGACAGCCTCGTTCGCCTGGAGGCCATCGAGCTCGGCGAGGAGCTGGTTGATGGTGCGGTTCTCCTCGCTGCTCAGACCCATCGCGCCGTTGCCGCTGCTGCGCGAGCCGACGGCGTCAATCTCATCGATGAAGATCACCGATGGCGCCGCCTTCTTCGCCTCGCCGAACAGCTCGCGGACCCGCTTTGGGCCGGAGCCGGCGTACACCTCGATAAAGTCGGCGCCGCTGCAGCTGAAGAAGGGCACGTCCGCCTCGCCCGCGACGGCCTTGGCGAGCATCGTCTTGCCGGTGCCGGGCTGACCCGTGAGGATGCAGCCCTTGGGGAGACGACCGCCCAGTCGCGTGAACTTCTCCGGCGTCTTGAGGAAGTTCACGTACTGCTGAACCTCCTCGAGCGCCTCGGGGATGCCGACGACGTCCTTGAACTTGGTGTCCTTCACGGAGACCCGGAAGTCCTTGTTGCCCAGCGGGTTCGTCATCTGCTGCATGGACTTCTGCATCTCCGCCATGAAGCTGCTCGTCGGCGACGGTTGCCCCGACGCGAGCCGCTGAGCGGCCTTGGTGCGTCGACGCATGACAAAGTAGATGATCAGCGCGAACGGCAGCGCGGCAAACACGGAGCCCACAATGACTTGCCCGAAGCTGGGATCAACGTTGACGACCTTGCGGCGCTTTTCGGCATCGAAGTAGCCGCGGTAGTAGGTCGGCTTGCGTGTCTCCTCCTCGCGCGTGGCGTCACTGCGCTTGGATTGAAGAGGATCCATCGCGGAGGGGGCTATTGTGCACGACACGAAAGAGCAAACAAGGGTGGAAGGAAACGGGGAGGGGGGGGGGCTGAGAGTGCAAGTCAGAGAGTTGTAATAGTAATAATAAGTGGCAAACGAAAAACGAAAGAAAGAATCAAAGGAAACGACAGGGAAGGAAGAGCTGAATAGAGGTGTATAAAAGCTCAAACGCAAAAGGATCAAAAGCAATGTGAGTGTGCTGCTGCTTGACTTCCTCTGCGATGATCACATAAAGGAAAAGAGAGAGAAGGGGAGAGAGAAAGGGTAGGGATGAAACGAACAGCAAAGAGTGTGAGAGAGAGAGAGAGACAAATGAATAGAGAGAGCATCGTGTCAGATTTGAGTCATTCCTCTTGGTGTCGCGTGTGGGTATCTGTGTGGAAAAGAAAAGGCAAGCAGAGTCTGTCGAGCAGTAAAGAAAAAAAAAAAGACGGCGTCGAAACTCATCGGGGGATACTCACGTGGTCGGAGCGGTTGACGCACAACGCGTCAGGCGGGAAGCAGCACACAGCACCAGTTCAGAAGATGACGATGTTGTCCACGCCGCAGACGGCACAACTGTGTACGCCACAGGCATCGACTCACCCGACGAGTCCTCGTGCGGCAGCATGGATGCCGTGGCGTGTGCCAAGGCGTGCGAAAGCGCCGTCCGTGCGTGCGGTCGGTGCGCTGGGGGAATGCACCGCTCCCCAATTTGAAGCGAGACGGTCGTCGCGACCAGCGACGCTGGCAGCAGAAAATACGGGGCGGGCACCGTCGACTGAGACGATGTCGTCTCTGAGGCAGCAACAGCATCAGCGGCAGTACTGATGGTGGGTGGGCAGCCTGCGGTGTAGCGCACGACGTACCACCCTGCTGCCTCGGAGTCCGCCAGAGCCGACCTCGCGCGCGCCAAAAAGGCCGGCGGGACGTGCGGCGCGAGTGATGCGAGGTGGTGGGCAGCGGTGGCACGCGGATCTGCCGCAGCGCCGTGGTGACCGAGCCAGGAGTCGTCCGAGACGCCGCGCGCAAACCAGGGCGGCACGCACGTCGCAAACGCTTCGAGCCGCACTCGCGGAAATCCGCAGAGAAGCGCCACCGCATCGCACGGGCACGCGCGACGCACACACGCCGCAGCCGCGCGACACGTCGACCACGGCACCCCACACCGGTCACCATCATCTGTGAGGGGCATGTAGCTGTACATCACGCCTGGCTGACGTGGCAAGGCGAGCAGGGTCGCCGTGACACGCGTGAGCGGTCGGATGCGCAGAAGCAGTGGCGCGAACTCGCACCGCACAGAAAGACAGCACATGTCGCGGTGGCTCTCAACAGCGAGTCTGGAGAGAGCCGCGCCGTATGTGCACTGCACGCGATCGCTGTTCGTGTCCTCGCTGTCGGCAGCATCACGGGCAGTCGAGAGGAAGCACAACGGGTGCGCGACGAGGTCATCCGTGGTGCGTGCGTGGGAGCCGAGTGCGTAGGCCCCGCTGCGGCAAAGGCGCTCGGTCACGTGCGACAACGCCTCGTCGGTGTGCGAGCTGCCGTCCACGTCAGAGGCGCGCGTGGTCGTGGGTGAGGCCGGGCGCTTCCGCGTGCATCGTGACGTGCGCGGCCGCATCGTGGAGACAGTAGATAAGTGGAGAAGGAAAGTGTGAGTGCCAACCGAACGTCTGCATCGTAGCAAGAAGAAAAAGTGGAAAGTGTGAGAGCGTGTGTGGAGTGGTGTGATGGTGATCAAAGGGTATGAGCGGGGGACGGGGGGGAGGCGCGTCACGCAAGGCGGGAATGGGTGCAGTCATGCGCCATAACGTGTGCGGCCGCCAAAACCTGTCCAACGCAGGTGGCGTTCGTGCGAATGCGATGGTGACTTGCCGCGTAACGCTCACTTGTACGGCCTCTCGACGGACGCTGAGAGACTACCAATGAGAGAGACGGGGGGCTGTGCAATGAACACTGTGGGCGTGTTCTTGTAGCTGCGAGGCTGAAGAGGAGAGCGCGACGCCACGGCAGTCACGTGCGCACAAAATACATAGAGAAGAGGGCATTGGAAGAGACGGCCAACGACAGCGCGAAGACACCAGGCAGAAGGCAAAACAAATCAAAGTCAAGAGAATAAAAGAGTAAATAGTCAAATAGAGCAGCTAGTTGCTAGCGGCTGGCGTGTTCGTCACTGGCGCGCCACGCCCCGCGACGAGCTTGTAGGCCAGCAGCCCAAGGCCGACAACGATGACAACGGCAACGACGGTCTCCACGACTGGGAACGACGGCTCCACGGTGGAGAACATAATGTAGAGGAGACCGTCCTCGGGATCCTTGTAGACGTTGTGAAGGCTGCTCATCTCATTGCCAGCCTGGAACGAGCGGCCGTTGATGGTCATGATCATCCCGCGCGAGGTGTGCAGCTTCTCGCGCAGCAGACCAGCGAGCGACTCGAGTGTGGCGTCCGCAGAGATCAGGAAGAGGTGGTACGGGGCGTCGTCACAGACATCGCCATCGGCTGCCTGGCACACGACAGGGACGCAGTCTGGATTGGCCTGAAGGATCTCCGCGACCTGCTGCTTGCGCTGTGCCACACTGTTCTCCTCCTTGTAGCGGGACTTCACCGGTGCGGCACCGGGGCCACTGGCGCTGTTCACTTTGCCGGTATTCATTCTTTCGTGCGATAGAGACAACAAACGGTGTATATGTGTTGTCGCGATAACTGTTGTGGCGGTGAGGAAGCAAAGCAAAGCAAAAAAAAAATCAAGTGTGACACAATGGAATGGGCACGAGCAGGTAGTGCTGGGGGAATGGGAGTCGTATATGTGTTAAGCGTAGAGACGTGAAAAGGTGCAAAGACTCGGCGTCGTGAGAAGTGTGTGAGTAACGCTCGCCAAAGAAAGACGGGAGACGAAGAGACAACGTGATTGGAAGATGGGCATAGAGTGTGACAACGGGAAGACGAAAGTAAAAGTGGGGAGGAGGCAGTGCGAGAAGGTGATCAAGTGTGTTGGCGCGATACACACCCACGCACTGGCCAGTCATGTCTTCAAACAGAGCACGTTGTACGTCTCTCCCTTACTCTTGCTCTCTCTGTGTGTGTGTGTGTGTTGACTCAGTTTGTGTGTACGCGACGAGCCGTGGCTCACAGGTGAAGAGGCACGCATTCACTCACGCGTTTTTTTGTCGAAGTGCTGATCCTGCAAGAATAGAACAAAACAGCAACAGAGCGAGAAAAGAAAAAGCATATCCGGAAAATGGGAGGCAAGAAAGAAGAGCACAAAAAAAAAAGAGGTGCGACGAGAAGCCGATCTCCCTCACATCAGGAAAGAGGAGAGAAAAAAAAACAGCGTTGTCTTGCGTTTGTGTGCGTTGGTCACTGGATAAGAAGGGCTGAACGCACGCGCGGCGACAAGGGCAGCGACAGAGCTACGACTGCTGCGTGGCTGCACACGCCTGGAAGGAGGCGATGGTATCGTGCTGGCACAGGCGGTGCACCACGTCATAGTCCGTGTCATTGATCATGGCGTTGAACTCCATCAAGTTCTTCGTCGAGCGCATCCAGCGGTCGTGCAGGAGCGTCATGTACGTGCAGTACACCTCGTGAAGCCGCACCATGCGCGCCTGTGGGGTGTCCTCGGAGACGGCGAACCCGTCCGCGGCCCCGTCGGCACCGAGGACGTAATCGACGAGCCGGCACTGCGCACGGCGGCGGCTGAACACAACCGCGCGGTGCTGCATGTCTACCACGTTCGCACCCTTGCTCCACTCGAGCAAACTCATCAGCCGCATTGTCACGTTGACGCCGGCCGCGCCGAGGAGAAAGTCGGGGGTCAGGAAGCGGCTCCACAGCTCCGGGTGCTTCTCCACCAGGTACACGAGCTGCTCCAGCGCAAAGCAACCCGCGCCGCGAAAGTCCGTGGACGGGTCGAGGCCCTGAAAGCCCATCGCCTGCCACTGATCGTGCGAGCGATGCAGCGCGGCGTCGAAGCGGGTCAGCTCGGGGGAGGCGAAGACAACGCGGTGGTGGCCCTCCCACAGGCGCCGCAGCAGATCCATGTGCGCGGTGTTGTCAGCTGAGAAGGGCACCACGCGGTCAACCTGGAGCTCATCGACGCAGCTGAGCTTCTCGGGTGCCACCTCCGGCATGCAGAACTGCACGACGCCGTACGGCAGCGCGTCCATGAAGTTCAAGTAAAAATCGTTGATCTTCTCAAGCCACTCAGGAGTGGGCTGAGGCGGTCGAGCGAGAACGGTGCCGTGGCCGTGCGCATCACGCGGCGCCGGCGCGGGTTGTCTTGTCCGTGACGTCATGACGGCTGTGGATGTGGTGGCCGAAGCGGCTTCCTCTGATGTGCCAGTGACGTGGCGCCTCCGCATCGTGACTGATCCAAGTGCGTGTTTCAAACGGGAAACTGAAGTGGCGTAGAGTATGAAGTGAGTCGAAAAGGGGCGGGAGGAGTTGAGGTGCGAAAAGATTGCGATGAAGATGAAAAGCTGCTTGGTGCAGGATCACACTAGCACTGCGGTGCAAGAAAGCAACAAGAGAGGCAGTTCCTTTCCTGCTTTCGATGCACGCGTCAGCAGTCAGGGAACAGCTGTTTGTGTGTGTGTGTGTGTGTGTCTGGCTGTCTGTGTGCGACAACGCGGTGCTGCGACGCGTTGCTCCAGTCGCGCGACTAGAAGCCTCATAAGGAGGGTATGATCGCCACTCGCGTTGCGCCTGAGCTCGTCAACGTTGGTGTTGTCGTGTAGTGTTGCTGGTATTCATTTTGGCTGGTTGCCGATCAAAACAGTATTTCCCGGTGTGTATGAAGGTGCATGCGTGCATCTCAAATTGTGTGTGAGAGAGAGAAGAGGAAGGGGCGGAACAGAGAATGAACGTGCACACGTTTCCTTCACTGACCCTCTTTTAACCTCTTTTTTTAGTTCACGTGGTTTGTGAATTGCATTAAGCGTCTCGACAGTTTAAAAAAAATTATCAACAGTTAGTGAGGGGGAAGTGCGAGGTAAAGTAAAGAACGGCAAAAAGGGGGTATTCTATCACGAAAAAACGTAAGAAAAAGAAAACGACACGACTTCAGAAAAGAAGAGTGGAAAATAAAAATTAAAAAGAAGCCACGGAGAGAAACGTCCGAAGAGGATGTTCACTTCCGATGAGCCTCCTGCGAAAAAGCAGCTTCTTGTACTCTCTCCACTCCCTCAAGTCAGTACTTTTCTGGTGAGTGGGAGGAAAGGCCTGGACCTGTGGTGGTGAGCCAATCAGCCGTTTTCCCGTGCTTTTCAGCAAACATATCAGTTCACTTTGTGTTTTTTGTTTCTTGTTGTCAGTCTTTTTTTTTATTTCATTTAGCACTGATAAAACAAAGGTATGATGTTGGCCTTTCTGAAGTTAGAAAATGAAAATCGGCAGAAGCATCGAAAGGGAATCGACCCAGAGTGGCAGCGTCTGAGGCCGCTGTTCCCCCTTCGTGCAGTGCCTCATGACTCACAATCGGTATGGAGGTGGCGTCACAGTTTTCTGTTATTATCCTAACTTGACTTTATTTTGAGTGCTCTGTGTGTGTTTGTGTGTGTGTGTGTGTGTGGTATATGATAGTTTGTTGTTGCTATTATTACTTTCTCTCTTTTTTTTTTGGTGTTCTTGATTCTGTTATTGTGTTTTTGTTTTGTTGGTTGGTGGCTTGCTTGCGAGTTGCCAGTCAACGTAATACTGCAATTCTTATTTGTGTTGTTGTTGTTGGGAGACACGTTGTGCGCCGATGGCTCTCACATCTTGGACGCGAAGAGCTTCTTCTCATAGCTGTGCAGAGAGTGCACGCCGCCCTCGCTCTGCGCGGTCGCCGTGCGGCGATTGAACAGGACCTGGCCCTCGTACATCTTCTCGCGCACGGCGGCAAAGCTGCTTTCGCCGATGTCCTGCGCCGACTGCTGCAGGCCCTTAGCGATGTAGCCCAGCAGCTCCGTGACGGAGCCCTTGTCCACGACGTTGCCGGTGACGCCCTGGGCGACCTGCACCGTCTCATTCTCGGACAGGTAACGCTTGCCGCTCTCTTTGCCCTGCGACATGGCGTCGATGCTGCCCATCCCGCGGTACACCTTCATGCGGATGCCGTTCTTGAAGAAGTACTCGCCGGGCGTCTCGCTGGTGCCGCTGAGCATGCCGCCGAGCATCGCACAGTTGGCGCCGACGGCGAGGGCCTTGCAGATGTCGCCGGTCGTGCGGAGACCACCGTCAGCGGTGCAGGGGACACCACGGGAGGCGGCGTAGCGCGCGACACGGTAGACCGACGTCGCCTGGGGACGCCCACAGGCGAGCACCTCCTGCGTGATGCAGATGCTGCCGCTGCCCATGCCGATGCGGAGGCCATCCGCGCCGGCGTCGATGAGGTTCTTCGCCTGGTCCTGCGTCACGACGTTGCCCGCGAGCACCTCGACGCTCGGGAAGTTGGTCTTGATCCAGCGGATGAAGTTGATCTGGTAGATCGTGTTGCCCTGGGAGCTGTCCAGCACAATGATGTCCGCACCGGCCCCCACGAGGGCCGTGACGCGACGCTTATCCTCCTCGCGAGTGGAGGTGGCGGCGGCGCAGATGAGGCGGCCCTGACTGTCGAGCGTGCTGTTCGGGTACTGGCGTGCGCGCACGGCATCGCGGCGGGAGCACAGGTACACGACCTCGTCGCGGTCGTTCACGATGGGGAGGTAGCCGTGGCGGCTCTTGTTGAGGACGTCCATGGCCTTCTCGAGCTGGATCGGTGCGCGCGCGACGGTCATCTTGTCGCGCGTCGTCATCACCTCCTGCACTGGGCGGGACGGGTTCTTGACGTAGTCGATGTCCTTGGAGCAGACGATGCCGAGCAGCTTGCCGTGCGGCTTGCCGTCGTCGGTCACGAGGATGCCGCTCATGTTCTTGGTCTCGTTGATGTAGCGGATGTCCGCGACGGATGCCGTCGGCGGCACGCACTTGGGACGGGAGATGAAGCCGTTGCGGAAGTGCTTGACCGACTTGACCATCGCCACCTGTTGCTCGACGGTGCAGTTGTTGTGCAGCACGCCGACGCCACCCATGAGCGCCATCTTCTTCGCCATCTCGTTCTCCGTGATGGTGTCCATCGCGGCAGAGACGACGGGCAGGTGGAGCCGGACCTTCTTGGTGAAGTGGCCGGCGATGCTCACGTCCGAAGCCGCAAAGTCGATGAAGCCGGGGAGAATGACAAAGTCGCTGTACGACAGACCGCTGTTGCCGAACAGCTCCTCAGCCGGCGTACCATCGCGAATGGTCTTGAAGCGGTAGTTGTGGTTCTTGCCGCTCATGGTTGAAATGGATATCGCGCGGCGAAGCTGTCGTGTGCGGAGAGAGAGAGAGTTGACTAATGACACGCGCGTTCAACGAGTGAGTAAACAAAACGAAGAGAGGCTTTAAAAGCGGGGAAGACACAAAACAAGGGAAGAGAGGGTCCTAAACGATCTGCGGTAGATTTCTGTGTGGGTGAGTGAAGTTACGGCGCGATGTGCACAGCGAGAACAGATGCGAGTGTTTTGTTTGTTTGAGGAGAACGAGGAGGAGTGAATGGAAGGACATGAAATAAGGTCCACAGTATGTGTAAGGATGTTGTTAGTGTGCTGTCATGTGGCCGTGTGTGCCCGGCGTGGCGTGCAGCCTTCACGGCACCCATACCGTCAGCGCAACACTCACAAAAGTGCAAGTGTTTGCCAGCGCAAGCAGTACTGCAGAGCGTTCGTTTTCCGTCGCCACACGTCTATCGTTTTGTCATGGATCAAGTTGCTGTTTGACAATCACGTCTCCATTCACCACCTGAGGGACAGAAAAAAAAAGAATGAAAGAATGAAGAAGGGAGGAGGGGGAGTACAATATCCGAAACAGAGGTGGTGGAGTAACTGGCGGAAGCAAAAAAAAAAGAAGGAAATCAAACGAACGAAAGTGGAAAGAGAAAACACTGATAAGCAAGGAGCGAATGCATGGTAAGCGGGCGCGACATACAAGAAAGCACAGCGAGTGACCCTGCGGCTCAGCCACAGGTACGCACACACTGCATCTTCGCGAAAAGGGTGTAGGGGGACGCGTCCACTGGATCCACTGCGTGTTGCCTTGCGTGCACATGCGGTGGAGCCAGTGTGTACTTAGTGAGGTGTTTTTTCTGCTGTTTTACAGTTTGGTTCCAAAATCGCCAAAGGTCAAGGTGCGTGAGCTGCCGCAGTGACGGTGAAGCGGCTAAGGATGCGAAAAGAAAAAGTAACGCAATAAATGAGTCAAAAAAAAAAAAGAAACAAAGTGTATTCAGTTGGGGAGACAGTGTCATCATGTGAACGTCAACTTATCGAGTAACTGCTGATGTCAACGTATATAAAGTGTCAGCGCTTGGAGGGGGGAGGCGTTTTCGCAGCATAGGTGAGAACAATGTTCACAGCCTGGCTGGAATGCCCACGAAAAAAAGAAAGAGCAAGTCCTGGATGTACATGCGCGCGTCGGTATATGCGAGTGAGAAGATGAACGTGTCAGTGTATGTTAGTGGTTGTGCTTACGTTGTTTGGGGAGGGGAAGAGAGAAGAAAACCGAATTATCATTCCGTTCCATAGCACAAGCGTGACAAGCACATCATCTCCACGCGCGCACGTTGACTCCACACCTTGCAAAAGCAATTTCAGCAAAATATGTGGTTTATAAGAACAGCAAGTAGACTGAAGAAAAAGAACGTTGCTCGCCAGTAAAGTCAAAACTCACTGGTTTCAAGGTCATCGCCGTACTGCAGCGGGGCCTCATTGATGTCGTTCGAGAGCAGAGAGCGGTTGCGCCCACGCAGCGCGAGCATCTCGATTCGGCCCTGCACAGTCACCCGGCGCACCCCCACCGCATTCCCGTCGCTTATCGTTTGCATCGATGGCGGCATGGCAATGACATTCATCGTTGGCGACCCGCTCATGAACTGCACGCGATCCGACCGGCCAGAATCGGGGTGGTTCTGCGACAGCGAGAGCGACCGCGAACGGGATCGCGACGAGGCGTTCACTGGCACGTTGAACCCACGGGAGGCGCGCCGCACTTGGCACGTGTCGCTGTCGAGCGGCTTTCCCACAGCGGTTTCGGAGCGGTACGGCGTGTGCGGACGGGAGCCACGGCGTGCAATCGTGTAGGCGTTATCGCTGCCTGCGCACTTCTCAATCGCACGGCGTGTCGCCTCGGGCTTGGAGAGCGAGAAGGAGACGTCCTTCGGATCAGGGTGTGGCGAGGGGGTGCCGAGAGAGACCACGTTGTCCTCCTCGCCTGCCGTGAACGTCCCCATCCGGAAGATGGGCTGCATTTCTGGCGTGCGCAGTTCGTCGCGCCTCGCTGGCCCCGTCGGCTTGCGACTGGGGTTGCGAGCGGGGATGGACCCGCGCCAGCGCAGGTCGGCGTACTGGGCCTCGTCTTCGTCGGAGGAGTGATCCCAAAGAGACATGGAAACGAGCTGCTTGAGTGATAGAAAAAGCACGACTAGCGTGTGTTGTTGTGTGTGCGTGTGAGAGAGAAGGAGGGAGGGCGGGTGTGATCGTTGGCGGTGCTATTGTGGCTCTGAAAAGAGGAGCTCTGTGAACGCTGATGTGCGTGTGGTGTGTTGAGAAGGTGACAGAGAGAAGGAAAGAGGGAGGAGGGAGAGAGATGAGTGTGTGAGTGTGTGAGTGTGTGTGTTGGTGTCAAACATAGCAGATGAACGTGACGGGAGTGAACCATTCCGTTGTGGCAGCCACGTGCGTACTATTCCCAAGGTTCAACAAGTGTGGTGCAGCCCCCTGAAGAGACACGTAAACTGGCAACGAAGAGAAAGCACTGACGCGTTTGTTGGGTGCCGCAGAACCACGTGTCGCACGAACGATATCAGCGCGCGCAGTCTACACTGACAGATTTTGTGAGCACCTCCGACTACCACAGGTAGTGTCGCAGCACGCATTTCAACAATGATCCTTCGCTTCCTGTATGACTGTCTTTTCTGTTACTTGTGGCTTGAACTAGCGAACAACAAAAAAAAACAGTCAACAATTCAGACCACAGCCGGCGGCCTCCGCCGCGTCCCGTACGGGTTCGTTTTCTCCGCCACCAGAGCAGTCGGCTCGTCGTAAAGGGAGCAATTTTATACATGTGATGTCGAGTGGCCACGCTGAGCCTCGGTGCTCAACGCAGCAAGCTCAGCCGTGTGACGAGCATGATGCGCACGCTTTGGTCGAACGACGTGCAGGCGAGGAGGCCCTCCTTGGACTTGTTCCAGTCCATTGCGTTCATCGGCTGGTCGCCAACCTTGACGCGATTAATCTCATCCACAACGCCGGCAATGCCGCGCTGCACGCCATCGCCGTCCTTCAGCGACCGCTCGGGCGGGTAGCGGTACTGGCTCAGGGTCAGCTCGCCGCCACCGCCGCTGATGAAGACTTCGCGATTCTGCGGCAGGGCACGCGAACACCAGACGGTGCCGTCGGAGACGCGCTGCTCCACGTACGCGTAGCCCAGCTTGGGGTGCAGAGTGCGCAAGTCATAGCACCGCACACGCCCCTCAAGCGAGGAGACGATGAGTTTGTTCATGGCGATGTCGGGGCGATCGAACTCGAGTCCACAGACGCCATTCGACACGTTCATCTCGTGCAGCATCTTCTGCGTGCGCAGGTCAAACAACTTGATGTCGCCGTTGTCGTAGCCGGCCGCCACGACGCGCTCGTCCACGTCGAAGCTGTTGCCGAACTTCACCGCCCAGCAGTCGCGTGCGCGGCTCTCGTCGGCGGGTGTGAGTGCGACAACCGGTTTCGCGGACTGGCGCGTGTCCCAGATGCGCACCGCCCCGTCACGGCTGGCTGTCGCGATCTCCGGTGGCCCGCTGTACCGCGCGCCGTCCACGGCGTTAATGATGCTCTTGTGCGCGTGTGGCACGTGGAACACACTCGATGCGCTGACGTCGGTCACCGCGTAACCGCCAACCCCTTCCGAGGTCGTTGCGCTGTTCGCGTTCAACAGCCGATCAACATCCAGCACCTGGAGGCCACCAACAAAGTCGCCGAGCGCGATGGTGCTCGTGTTGCGCGTGCTGTTCGCCGCGTTATGTCCGTACGTGCAGCACTTGATTGGGTTGCGCAGGCGCAGCTCCGCGAGTGTTTGCAGCTCGCCCTTTTGAAGCTGATAAAAGGAGAGTGCGCCGTTGTTGTTCGCGTACTGGCCGACGACCGTCACGGTGGCGCTCTGCGGTGCCCAGGCGGTGTCGAAGGCGGTGTAGAGAACGCTCTTTCGCACGTGCTCGATGAGTTGCTGCCGTGAGAGACGGTGTTGGCTGTCGCTCATTGTGACTCGCAAAGTGACGCAGGGACAATGAACCACGGCTGGCGATGCACAGACCAACAGAAGAACTGGAAAGATCACCTCGCAGGTGAAGTTACTGGACCGACAACAACGGGAGAGTGAGAGAGGGGGGATGGGAGGAGGGAGCAGCGAGTGTGGGGAGTGAAAGGAAAAGAAGGGGAGGGGCTGCCAGTCACAAAGAGCGCGCCCATTCATCGCGTGTGTGTGGTCCATCAACAACTGTGTTGCTGACCAGTACGCGCCCGTCTGACCAGAGAGAAAGAGGACCAGGGCTCACCTCGTTGACGTGAACGGAGTCTCACACACGTCATAGCTCTGTGCGCGTGCGTTGAAACTGTGGCATGGAGCCGGTATCCGCGACACATCACAGACCATTGCGACTGCAAACACTGTCGCAGCGGAACCGCGTGTACTTGTGCGTTCGGGTGTCGATGCTACGATTCATTTGAGTGATCAGAGTGGGGGAGAGAGAGAGCCACGCGCAGAGATGATGTCTACGTGTTCTCACGCGTGATGCATCACCTCCTCGCAAACAAAAACAAAAGAAAGAAAGCGGCCAAGTCATTTGAATGCAAAAAAAAAAAGAAACAGAAGAAACCCAGAGCGGATCCACAACAGTTACAACAGGACACGTGTCATGGGAAGACAAATGTACGACGCTGGCAAGTGAGCAAAAAAAAGATGGGGGACAAGAGATCACAAAAGGAGGAAGTCAAAATAATAATAAAAGCAAGACACCCGAGTAAGCTCGGTCCATATCAAAAATAACTCAACAATACATATCAACGAAAGTAGCTCCAGAGGGAGGTGAGCTGCAAGAAGAGAGACGCACACACAGCGCAGGTGACACGCTCATTCTCACGAAAGAACAAAAACAAAAGGTGAGCAAAGTGCAGCGCAACAGCACAGGACTCTCCTGTTGCTGTCAGGAAGGTTGCAGTGTTGCGGAGACAACACAATGGTGTGTTGTTGTCGAACACTATCACGGCAGGCCTTCGTCTGCACGTATCTGTGGACGAACAATTACGGCAAAAGAAATTCCTTTTTTAAAAGAGCACTTGTGTTGATTTCTTTTCTTTTTATGTTCGGAGGTGTGAAGCGAGGATGACCCCATGAAACCAACAGAACGAGGCGGACCATTGCACGTGTAGAGCGTTTATTCACATAAAACGAGGTGAGCGTTTGCCACTACACGAATGAACGGGCAAAAAAAAAAATGCGCTGGCCACTCACTCTCGGACGCGATGCAGGATTCATGACAAAAAAAGAACAGTAGATGAGTTACGGAAGTCGTCATGACAGGTCAATTGCAGTGAAACGTCGGTCCAGATGGCGTTCTGTTTGAGCAATCGTGGAGATCCAAGTTTGGGGGAAAAAAGGGGGTGGAAAACGAGAAAACAAGAAAATGAACAGTGAAACACCAGGGGGAGAGGACACAACAAGGCACAGGGCCATCATCAGTACGCGCACCATTCAGGGTGGACGTCATGAGGCCCAAAAGGAGTGGAAAAAAAGAAGAGTAAGGAGGGGAGAGCAAGGCACGCCAGCGCTGTTGTTTTACTTTTTTGGCGGAAACAGCAGAAAGTGTTGGCTTTCTGCATCAGCTCGGGTGTCGGGACGTGGAGCATAAAGAAAACGGAATCAAGCTTGGGAAAGAAAAAAAAGAAACTGAAAAGAACAAAATCAAAAAATCAAATCAAAAAAGAAAACAAGCAACAAATCAAGCACGAAAGGAGTGAGAAAAGATGCGAATTAACGCGCTCACACTTTCGTTCACCAGTAGTATGCGAAGAAAAGTGAAAGGGTGAGGGAAAACACAAAAAAAAAAAGAGAGCGCGTAGTCGGCCATGAGATGAGAGTTCACATGTGAATGTGACTGTTTTGCGTCGCGTACGCGCGCTGATATGGAAACAGTATACGTGATACATCGACTCACAGACAGTTTTCTCTCTCTCTGCGTATGCACGCACTCACACACGTCACACAAACGAGCGCATGGCATACACTTGTACACGATAGCGCTACCAACACGCTGTCACAGAGTTTTTTGTTTTGTTTTAGTTGATCTGACGCCGCTATTGGTGTTTTTGTTTGCTTTGGATACAGCCCTGCTGTTAACTATCAGTGTGAGCAACGAGACTCAGGATGCACGTTCAACGGTACAGTCTAGCGCCAAACAGAAGAAGTAACCAAGTGCGAAAAGCAAGTCAGCGCAGAGAAGGAAAAGGACAAAAGAAAAGCACCATTATGAATGCCTCGAATGTGGCGGCGGCGTAACGAGAAACAAAAAGATGGCTCACTCGGTGCACACAAAGACACAAATAAACGGGGTGTTTATTGCCCTTTGTCGCTGCAGCCGGGCGTGTTGCCGAACGGGGTCAGGTGACGGAGCGGCTGGGCCCGATATCTTGATGTTGTAGTGACGTCGTCTCGTGTGTGTGTGTGTGCAGCACGCGGTTTTCAGGAACACGTTCAAGGATGTGAAAACAAACACAGAAAAGAGAGAGCAACCGAACAGAAGATAAAAACTGAAAGAAGGAATCAAGTGAAGGGTGGCACTGAGCGTGTCACAGTAACCACCTCTTCAGCCTCTCATCAATGAGTCGACAACGAGCTGAAAGTGCCTTTTCCTTTTCTTTGTTGTTGTTGTTGTGTTCGGATATGGTACGGCATGGTATAGTTATGATTTGTGAGTCTGGTTGTGGCTATGGCTGTGGTACTGTTTCTTTCTTCCATTGGAGTCCAGAGGGACGTTGAACAGCAGGCGCGCCACGCTCACACGGGTAAAAGGGACGCAAACAAGGAAGGAAAAGGATGAAACAAGTTCAACGAATTACGGGGTGAGAGCAAAGAAAGGGAAAAAAGGAGGTGTAAACAAAAGTGCGTGTTGTGAAAAACCGGGACCGTGCAACGAAGATCGCTTTAATGATGTTAACAGTTAACGCTGAAGCAAAAGGTTCTTGTGGAAATGAAAAAAAATGTGAAAGAAAAGAAATGGGCGCTGCAAGAAAGCAAGAGAAGAAAGTGGCAGATAGGGAGAGAGGTCAGCTTGATGAGAGTGGTAAAGACTCAAGAAGAGGAAAAAGGAAAAGGGAAAAAAGGAAGTCTTTGCACGACGAGTCCTCACGACTTTCACTGATTGTGCACACTAAAACACAAAAAAAAAGTGAAGTTACGAAGCAAAAATCGAAAACTCAAACGTGCTGAGGACGAACGTCAAGTCAGAGATCAAGCTGTTTAGCTTTCTTCTTTTCCTACTCGTGTCTACATGAGGCCTTGTTTTTTTTTTGATCTGTGTTGGATCATAACACCAGCCCCCTCTTCCCTATCCCTCTCGCTTCTGTGCTGCTTTTTTTTTTTAACCATCGTCGCGCGTGTGTGAGTGTGTATGTGCTCTTTGCTTGCATTCGACAAGTACCCATAAACACAAATACGAAGTCCTGGGTTGTGTGTCACGCCGCTGGCGACCTTGCCGGCCAGCCCAGACACTGACGCAACGCGCTTTCCCACTTGCCCGCCTGCTCTGTTTCAAAAAAGACAAATTGGTTGTTGTACAGACGCAGCGCGAGTGCGTGGTCCCCAAGCACCTGGATGTCGTCGATCTGCGTCACCTTGAACGATGACAGATCGGTTCTGCCACCGAACTGCGGCGATCCGACAGAAAGGAGTGGCGAGCCAACGACCTGGAGGTGGAACGTGGAGTGCGCGGCGCTGTCCTGCTGAGGCTGCGGCTGAGGCGAGATGATCGGCGTGAAGCTTACGCCATCCTCGGAGGCCGCGTTGAACGAGTTCTCGTGCAACTGCGTCCCCAACGGCGACCGCGCGTCAGCAGTGGAGGACGACGTGATGGGAACCGCAAGTGGCAGCTCAATGTTGGGTGAGACCGTGCCCGCGTGCGGCAGCACCAAGTTGCTAAACGTGCTGTTGCGTGAGCTCTCGGTTGAGCGCCGACCAGACTGGATCGCGCTGCCTCCCGCCCCGGGCAGGTCAGACGCCTGACGACGTCGGGCGCGCTCCAGACGCAGCTCACCGCCGGACAGAATCAGGAATCGCGCCACCCACTCCCCCGTCGTCCCCTTCAGCTTCCGCACCGGCCCCTCGAAGTGAATCGTGTTATCCACACGGAAGACGGGTGCTGGCTGCAGAGCTGCCTGCGCTTGCGTCATCACCTCGTCAACGATCGGGCAGCCACACAGCGCGTCGCGGAACGTTGCGAGAGCGGCGCGTGCGTACGGCGTGTGCAGCAGCTGCGAGGTGTCTGGGCGCGTGGCGGGGTCCTTGCTCAGCAGCGACATGACGATCTGGCGCAGCTCCTGGCTGTAGTTGCCCACCGTGATCGGCGTCGGGTCGTCCTCGAGGGTGCTTTGGCGCAGCTGCTCCAGGTTCTGGCTGTAGAAGGGAACGGTGGTGGTCATGCACTCGTAGATCAGCACGCCCAGACTCCACATGTCAGCCGGACGGCCGTACAACTTCTTCTGCAGCACCTCCGGGGCCATGTAACCTGGTGTCCCGCAGAACGTCCTGGCCACGTCGTCGCGCATCGTGTTGTACGACTTGGAGAAACCAAAGTCGCCGATCTTGAGCAGCCCGGTCGTCGTCGTCAGCACGTTGTGCGGCTTCAAATCGCGGTGGAGCATGTGGCAGTGGGTGTGCATGTGGTGGAGGCCCAGCAGCAGCTGCAGAAGCATGTAGCGAAGCATGTCTTCATCAAAGCCCGCACATTGTGATGGGCCACCACCTGTGGAAGACACGACGGGGTAGTGGGAGCCGCGCACAACTTCGCTGGCACGGATGCGGGACATGCGTATGTTTTGAATCTGAAAGGCGAGGTCGCCTCCGTCGCAGTACTCCATCACCAGAAACAGCACCCGATCGGACATGACGAACTCGCTGAGGCCCACGCACGCAAAGTGATTGACGGTGCGCATGCACGCCACCTCCGACTCCTGCCTGAGGCGGTCGGCTGACGTCAGCTTCTCAAGAAACGTCGCTTTGAGGGCGAACACCTGTTTGTCAGCGTTGCGCACAATCTCAAAGGCGATCCCCGACGCACCACGCGCGAGGTAGCGTGCATAGGTGTACTTTGGCGGGACGGCGTACTGCTTGGAGGGAAGCCCAATAAAACCGTCGAGGACGGGGACCTGTTGATCATTGAGGGTCTCAAACCGCGCGGTCGGGATGGGGGTGTCTGCCATGAGGCAGCTGGGTCTCTCTGCACGGGTCGCGTAAACGCTGCACGTGCTGGAGATTGCGAAGGGGAGAGGAGGAGGAGGAGGAGGTTGTTTGTGCCTGGGAGTGGAGCGGTGTTTATTCTTTATTTCTTCAAAGGACGAGAACTGGGGAGAGAAAAAAAGAACTTTAGGGAATAACAAAATAAAAGAAGCGAACGGCGCGGCACAAGATACAGTCTAGACACACCCAATGGAAGGAGCACACGTCAAGATGAGGGAGAAAGGAATAAACAGCGCGACGAGGGAGGTGAAAAGATGCTTGCTAGGTGAAAAAAAGGAAAATGGGGGAGAAAGTAACGGAACGGAAGAAACCAGAGCCGAGTGAATACAGCGAAAACTGAAGAGAAAAAATATTTGGGTAAATTAAGAAACAAGCGCACAAGCAAGCAAAAGAGGAGATACCTGAGCTAGTTCTACTCGTGTGGAGCCCGTAACAGAAAAAAAAATCAGTGATGGGAAATCAAGTGTACGGTGTTGAGGAAGTGATTGTCGTTGCCAGTTGAGAGTATTTTACACGGCAAGAGAGTGAGCAGCTTTGTGCGCAGCTCTTGTTTCGTTGTTCTTGTTTGTTGTTGCTTTTTAGCTCTCTCACAGAGGCCTATTGCTGTGTGTTTGCTTCCTTCCTCGCCTTGTTGCGTCTTTGAAAGGTGCGTGCTGGCAGGACAGCGAGAAAAGGAAAAAAGTGAAGGAACTATTATTCTCTGTTGAGGTGGGGTTTTTTTGTTGTGTTTGCTTCTCTCTGTGTGACGCGTGCGTGTAGAGTCCAGAGAGAGAGAGAAAACGAGTCGTAATGTCAGGATAACTGTATGGATTCGGTGGCGTTGGCTGGCGCCAATCTCTGCTCGACAAAAGGGGGAAAAACAAAAGTTTCAGTAATGACACGAACCGGCAGAACGTGGGTGGCGGAAGAGAGATGAGAACGGAAAGTCATATGTGTACAAGAGAGGTGGAGAGGTGGAGAGAAAACACCGTATGCCAGTGGCCAGTAACATCAGCAAAACTGACAAGTCACCGCTACTCGCGCTGTCATGGAGGGAGAAAGACGGTGCAATGTACACTACAGCAGCAAAAGCCCTTTTGTCTGCTAGGGGATCCGTGCGAAAGGCGGTGTTGATCCGTTCGGCTCTTTCTATGCGTTCGAGGATCTCTTCTCGTGCCTTTTTTATTGTGGCTGTTGTTTGTCAAGAATTCAGATTGAGTTTTCACACGCACGCGCTCTCTTTCTCTGCTAGCAAAACCTGAGATGTTGCTTCAGGATGGCACATCAGGGAGAAGAAGCGGAGAAAACAGAAAAGAAAAAGACGGGAAATCGGAATAATGTTGAAGAGAAGGAAAAGAGGGGGGAAGAAGAGGAAACATGTGAGTTACGAATAAAAAGTAAAAACAAAAAAGAGTTATGGCTGTCATAATCAAGGTGACCTGGTGCTGAGAAACACAGTGAGTGCCTTATGCCACTCTCGCCCCAGCCAACGGTACACACCGTGAGGGAATAAAGCCAAATAAAAGTTGCAACAAAAAAAGGGGAGAGAAAAAAGTATTTGCCAGTTCATGTTGTTTGCTATTTTGCTTTTTCAGCGAAAAAAAAAACAATCGTGGACGCAGCCGTCAACGGAAAGCATCCGCGGTGGGCGTCACATTTCATTTATCATTTTGATACGTGTTGTTTATTCTTTTTTGATAAATCAGGAATACGAAAAAAGAACTGGCCTGGGGTGTGACGCTTGGGTCACACGGTGCTTATGCACCAGGGGCAGCTCGTGTGTGATGGCAGTTGGCGCGTTTTACACAGTTATCCAGTGTTGCCAAGCTTTTTTAATTTATGTGGTGCCCTCACGAAAATAGGAAAGAAAAAATCATGTTATGTTATGTGTTGATAATGCGTCTCGGCGATTTCAACTACTTCATTTTTTTGTTGTTGTTACTGTTGCTGTTCACGATTATGATTTTTTTTCTGCTGACGACCTCTTGGGGCTGTGACTCGATTTTAGATGGAGTACGCAGCCGCATCATCCTCTTCGCGGTGCCCAGCCTTGGCCTTCTTCTGATCGCTACTCTCCTCCTCGAGCTCCTCCTCGGAAGAGAAGGCATCCGCTTCTTCAGGGCGTGGGTGCACGTCCCCAACGTACGCCGCCGCGGCGTTGACGCCATCGAGTTTCTTCGCCTCCGTGGTGGGTGACGATGCGCTGCCGTCGCTGGGGCTGACGTCGTCGGCTGGTGCAGCAGGCTTGCGGACGTGACCGTACTCATCCAGGTCGTCGCACACACGTGCGTTCGGCAGGAGGAGATAGGCCAGCGGAATGATGGCGAGCGGCATGCACAGGTGGCAGACAATGATCAGATAACGCACGTTGTGGAAGTCGCAGGGACGCGACGTGGTGTCGACAGGCCAGGCGAGTTCCAAGAAGAGGGAGCCGATGGAGTTGGCGAAGGAGATGCCCGTGTTGCCGAAACCAGCCACGAGCGAGAAGACGATCGCCTCGGACCCACGCGGGCAGAAGCGGGACATGAGCATCTGCGCCGGCATCCACGCCATTGTGCTGACCACCTCGAAGATGATCGCGTCACCGCAGATGTACATGGCATGGTCGGGGATGCCAATGTACAAATTCCAGCGCTCCACAAGGATGAGGTCGAAGAGCGAGGAGATAATCTGAAGCGAGGTCGTGCAGAGAAACGACACCCAGTACTTCTGGCGCGAAAAGAAGTACGAAAACATCAGTGCACCGGCCATGCCCGCCACGTTGGTGATGATCGCCGCAACCGTGTTGAAGAAGGTGTACGAGAAGTGCGGGCCATCAGGAACGCACGTGTGATCAGCGAGGTAGAACGAGTTGAGGGCACCGGGGATGGACGGGTAAAGGGCGAAGAAGAGGAAGATGAAGGTGCACGCCTTGGCAACGACGAGCGGCATCGCCCAGAAGATGAGGCCAATGAGCACCACGGCGATCGCAATGCAGGCGTAGAGCAGATCCCACGTGTCCCCGAGGATTGTCACGATCGACAGCGCCAGCACACCGGCGCACATGACGAGACTGTACACGACCACCTTCCAGTTGCGCTTGGCCATGTCGATGTTCATCTCCACAATGTTGCACGGCGCGCTCCAGATGCGTGGCGCGGGGATATCCACGAGGTCCGCCTCGTCCGTGCTGACAACGGCTTCGTAGGACTCCGCGATGCCGTCCTGTGGCGACGACGCGGTGTGCGGCAGCGGCTTCTTCTGGAGCTGAGAGATGGGCTCAATGGCCTCGGTCGCATTGTCGTCCGGCTGCACGGCCTCGCCACTGTAGACGGCGTTGTCGAGCCCCTCGCGGGCGGCTTTGTCCTCAAGGTACTGCAGCTTCGCATCCAGCAGACGCTCCTCGCGGTTCTTGGGCTCGCCGTAGAGGTTGAAGATGAAGATGGGGACGAGGACGAAGCGCATGGCCATCGCGATGAGCAGTGCGCGGTTCGTGAGGCCCGCGTCAGACATCGGGCCAATGACACAGGAGCCAATGGCGGAGCCGAGGTACACCATGCCCCACACCCAGCTCACGATGGAGGCGCCGTGCTTCGGGTTCTTGCGCATTTGCCGGCTGTAGAAGCCCTGCGACAGAATCTCCGTGCTCGCACGCCCGAACGTGGCGAGGAAGATGAACGCGGCGGCGATGTTGGCCGACGACTCCGCGCGGGGGAGAAGCCCGTAGCCGAGCAGCAGCGCACCGCCCTCGAGGCAGAAGAAGAAGAGGTACCACCGCTTCGTGTAGCCGAACAGCGCGAACGTGTCCGACAGCACCGCGACGAGCGGCTTCAGTGTGACACCGAGGCGGTAGAGTGAGCTGAGCCGCTGGTAGCGCACGCCGTCCACGCCAAACCACAGCATGAACATGGGCTGCAGCGAGGAGGAGACGATACTGTCCGACGCACCGCTGCTGAACATGTACACCAGCGCCAGTGATAGCACGAGCGACGGACCGTACGCGGAGGCCGCCTCGCTGAAGATGGGGATGTGATTCAGGAAGGGCAGAGCGCGTGTCCAGCGGGCGAAGGTCTTGTTGGGGACGTCCAGGGGATCGATCGCGGCGTCGTTGACGTCGTGGTCAGCGGAGTTCGGAAACGCGTCCTCTCCGAAGACGTCGCGGGCCGCGGCGTTGCGAAGATCACTTTCAGCTTTGGACATGGTGTGTCTCGCTGTTGTTATCAACAGTTGTGGGAGAGAGTCACAGGCGTGCAGAATAGAGACAGATTGTTTGGAGGGGTGCAGAGAAGGAGCGAACGTTGCAAGTTACCGTAAGCAAGCGTCTGTTTGGCTAGTCTGCGTGTTATTTTTGTTGTTTTCCGAGGAAAATAGAGTGTTTGTGACGGGAAAACAGTTGCTTAAGAATAAAAATAAGGAGATGGTGTAAACGAACAAGTAACGGTTGTGTGTGGTTGTCTTTTGTGTAGAAATGTCGAGAATTACTTCGTCGAGTGCTTTCGTGTGAGGTGTCGATGTGAAACGTGATGGACGAAAATGAAAGGAAGCAGAGAAGAGATTAAGAGTGTGGAATGGCGAACTAAACACACGTATGGAGAACAGTTGTGAGACTTGGCCGATGCTGTGGCGTCAGTGGCCAACATGGAGTGTTCGCATGAGCGGAACGTGAACGAGGTATTGTCGTGAAGAACATGTCGTCGTGATACGAACAGGAGGAGAGGGAGGCCAATGTATGTAGTAGCTGGACATCCACACTACGCGACCGGTCTTTTTCTCGTTTCGTTCTCTCTCCTGGTCTCTTTGTTCGATGTGGGTTGGTGATCACAAAACGTGTTGTGGGGTACAGAAGACACAAAAAAAACGAGACGAAAATGCAAAAAGAGAAAAGAAAAGACGGTGCAAAACGCGGTGACGAAACTTTCTGTTGTCATTGAGCATTGCCACGTATGCACATCCAACGCTATGCTACAGGCACACCAGTAAGAAAAAACATTAAAGAAAACACCACGCACCGATTGACTCTCTCACTGACTGACCCTCACAGATCAGAGAACCAACCATCACACGCTCGACGCCACAGGAACTTAGTGGCTCAGATACTCACTACGGCGGCGCTTGGTCAGCGCGATTGAACGTGCGAGTTCAGGAATGCTGCTCACATCCGCGATCGTCTGCTCAAGATCAAGCTCCTCACCAGAGAGGCCGGAGAGATCGAGCATCGCCTCAAGCGTGTCATCGATCCGCTGAGCAAGAAGCTGCGCCGACGCATTCTCTTCAGACCCCTTCAACGCCGTCACCGTGACGTAGATGAGCCCGCTGCCGCAGCAGCAGTACGACACACCGTAGCCGTCCTTGGAGATGGGTCCGAAGCCACAGGCCGGCGTTTCAAACGGCCGTACATCGCGGATCGAGTGCTGGCGTCCGCTGAGGTAGCGCTGCTGGGCGTGTGCGGTGCTGACACCCCAGCGCGACCGCCGCTGCACGAGCGACAAGAACTCGGACGGCACCTCCTTCGCGGCGGAGGTCAGGTAGAGGGCGATGAGGTGCTGCTCCACGCCGTGACCCGCACGCACCGTCTGAACAGCGCACCGGTGGGTCTCGCAGGCGGTGCGCAACAGCGCCAGCTTCTCCTCCCGCGTCCTGGGAATGCGTGTGGCCGCATCGGCATCCGCAGCAGCCGCAGCGTCGGTGCCATCGCTGTTGGTGCTATCGTCGGCCATGGCCTGGACAAACGCGAGACTATCGGTTGTGACGGCGCGAACGGCGTCAGAGCGACCGCGCGCGTAGGTGGAGACGGGCACGGACTCGAAGATTTGGTTCATGTGCGCGCCACAGCTCTCGTAGTAGGCGACCTGAATCGCCATCTGCACCCACGCGTCCGCGTCGATGCCCAGCTTCTCGGGGACAGCCTTGCCGTAGCTCGCGAAGCGCAGCACGTGCACGTCCAGCTGCGACGCGACCGACTCCAGGTACTTTGTGTGCGCGGTGCGAATACTCTGCGCGAGGTTCTTGTGCATCGTGAAGCGAAGGCGGCGGGGCTCCAGCTGCTCCAGCAGCTCAGGGCTGAGTGGCTTGCGGTCCTCGCGGACCTCACGCGCGTGGCCCTCCTCGTCGTACTGGGCCTGCGTCTCCTCCATCGCGGAGACGTACTCAAACAGACTCAGGAACGTGGGGAGGTCGCCCCACGAGTGCTCGACGTGCACCCCAACCTTGGCATCGCTGCGGACGACGAGGTTGAAGCTCTTGTCGCACCACAGGTTGGACCCGTTGCCGCAGAGGTAGCTCTTGCACTCCTGCGCGAGATCCAGCTGCGCGAGCGGGACCACCCCGTTGTTCTTGCCGATCGGCGTCGACCCGATCATGTCCGCCGCGGCCGTGTCGTCGAGGCAGACCACGAACAGCGCCTTCTCGATGGTCCGCAGCGGGTAGTGGTTGCTCGCGTCGTTCACCAAGAAGCTGTTCCGAACGTCCGCCCACTCCGCACGCGGCGCCGTTGTCAAGGCAGGCAGCAGCGACTCCGCCATGCGGTAGGAACGGCGCTTTGCAGCCTTCTCCACCTCGGTCGTGCTTCCTGTCACGTCCTCCTCGGATTCGTCGTCGAGGCCCGTGTTGGTGCCGCTCCCGCCCTGCGCCTCTGCAACAGTGTCGATGATGCTGCTGAAGAGGCCCTCGAGCTGCCGCGCGGTGAGCTGACGGCGCGACCGTGGGTGCAGGACACTCATCTTGAAGATGTGGCCGCGGTGCAGGACGACGATGTGATCCTCACCGGGGTGGTGCTCCAGGGTGTCGACCTCACGCCCAGGGACGCGGGTGGTGTTGAACGCCTTCGGAAACTGGTACATCGTGACTGGCACGCACTCGCGCGGCCCCGTGAAGTTGGGCATCAGGTCACGCTTGGCGATGCGCCGCTGCAGCTTCACGAGGTCGTAGGTCAGCACCGCCGCACGCGCGGCCTGCAACTGCGTCGGCTGAAACGCGGCGAAGGGAATCGTGTAGTAGTTCGCATGACCGCAGAGGCCTTCGCGTGTGGCCAGGATGGCGTTGCGTGTGAACCAGTCGGTGACGTAGTTGGTGCTCACGACGTGGTGCAGACGCAGCGCGCGTTGAAGGCTCGGGCCCTCGCCCGAGAGGAACGCCTCTGCCGTGCGGCGCAGCTCAATCCAGTCCTCCCGATCTGCCGTTGGGAGACTGTAGACGGCACGCATGCTGTCCAGGAAACGTGCCACCGTGTTCGGCAGCGAGGGCAGCGGCTGCGTTGGGAGGCAGGACTCGTACGCGTCAATGTTGCGAATGTTCTTGCGAGTGAAGAAGGTCTTGAGCGTTACCGCCCACACACGCGTCACGAGGCTGGGCTTCGTGGGTCGCTTCTCGCGCATCCACCCCTGGTAGCGCAGCAGCCGGCGCAGCACGAAGCGGTTTATCACCGTGACGGCTCCCAGCAGCACGCCTGACGTTTTCGCCACAATCGCAGCGGAGCGAAAGCGCGGTGGCACAAGCTTGAAGGGCAGGAGGGAGTCAATGTACGTGAGCCCTTTTGCCACCGGGTTGGTGAGAATCGGCGCATTCGCTGGGGCACGATAGACGTACACGCACAGGCCGCCCGTGGCCAGCACCACGGCGGAGAGCGGAATCGGGTACAGCGTTGCAGACACCTTCCCGAGACTGTTGACGATGAACGACCACGATCCACTCCAGAGGTGGCGCACGGGAGGGATGTGGATGTCCGTGCCGCGCGCGTTGAAGGAGATGGAGACGTGGTTCTGAAGCGAGTCGGCATCGGCGTTCGCGTTGACAGCGTGCAGACGCTGCGCAGAGAAACCTTCCGACATGATGCGCCGCAGTGTGTGAGAAATAGAGATAGGAAGAGGATACGATCTGCTGGATCAGCTCTTCCTGCAGACTATGTATGGGGGGGTCGATAACGCTCGTCGCCAGCAATAACAAAGTGGCGCGAGTCGGTTGTCAGGCCAATACTAAAACAAATGATCAAAGCAGCCCTCAACGCTGAACGCGGCAACTTTGCTTTCAATGCTGCTGTTGGCTTGTGGCCTTGTTGTTGTTGTTGTTGTTTTGGTTCGGTTGTTTCACGCTTCACACAGAAGCAAGTCGAGACACAGACACCAAGGAGAAGGTGAAAAGAGGGAGGAATAATGTTTGGGTGGTCAAGTAGAAGCGCAGCGATGAGTGTTGGAGAGAGGAGAACGCGAGACGACAGTGGAGATGCTATTAACAGAAAGAGAGAGAGTCGCTTCCAGTTGCCCTCTCCCACGCCCAAACATCTCTCTGCACGTGATTGGATGTATACAATGGGAAGTACGCGTGGTGTGGAAACCGGTACGCTCGGCTGACCATTCCGACACCATTGTCTCCCGTCAGTATGACTTTTTGCCGCGCACACATGCGATGTTGTCGGTGATGTTCGTGTTGTTGGTGCTGTTGTTTTCTGTTCAGGGGAAGATCTGTTCTTTCATTACTTTCTCTTTTAAAAAAACTTTCAGTGATCAATAATAGATGTTATGAATCATGAAATAGTGTGTTGCCGTTGTGGTGGCTGTTTGGCACGGTCACGCGAACATCTTCTTGAAAATCGACTTCTGCTTCGCATCGAACGCCTTCTGTGACGCGTGGATCGAGGTCTTGAGGGCGACGGCATCCGCGTTCCCGGGCTCAACGGTCAGAAGCTTGTCGACCGCGCGCAACGCGGGGTCCCACTCCTGAAGGCCATCCAGCGCCTTGGCCACGCGGAACAGAGCCTTGGCGTTGCTGCCGTCGAGCGCCAGGATCTTCTCGCAGTTGACGACCACATCGGAGTAGTTCTTCTTCATGAGCTGGACCTGCGACAGGTTGCCCAGCGTGGCGATGCGCACCTTGTGGCACTCGGCCTTGTCCTCCTCGCTGTAGCCGTAGTCCTCACCGACAAACTCCAGCGCACGGCGATAGAAGCGCTCGGCGAGATCGAGGTTGCCCGCCTTGAAGTACGTGTTGCCCTTGTCCTTGCGCTTGGCGCCCTCGGCGATCTTCTCTGCGCCGTGGTAGTCCCAGGTCTTCACGGTGTGCAGGTTGTGGATCTCCACGAGGTAGCTGATGTCCGCGTTCTCCTCGCCGCGGTCCGCAGCGGCGGGGATGAGGTAGTCCGGCACGCCCTCGGCGGGGACAAGGCGGTGGTTCACGCGGAACGCCGCGGACTCGCGATTGCGCATGCCCTCCAGGCACTTCTCAAGCATGGGCGGCAGCGCGACTTCGCCAATCTTGATGCTCCACTCCTTCTTGGAGAAAACGGGCTTGATCGTCTCGGCGTTCTCGGGGGTGTACGCGCCGAGGAAGATGGAGAGATCGAGCAGCACCTCCGACTCAAAGCTGGGGTTCTCGTAGTCGACGCCGTCCACGAGCACGCTCTTCATCAGGCTGCGGTCCTTGCCCGCGCTGATGTCGACCTCACGCGTCCAATCGAACAGCTCCACCTCGAAGAGGAGCGTCGCGTTGCCGGGGATTTTCGGTGGGCTGCCGGTGGGGCCGTACGCGTAGTCCGGGGAGCACTTGAGGATGGCCTTCTCGCCGATCCGCATCGTGGCGACACCCTTGTCCCAGCCCTTGATCACCTGGCCCTTGCCGAGAGTGAACTCGAAGAACTCACCGCGATCGCGGCTGCTGTCGAAGGTGGTGCCGTCCTCGAGCGTGCCGACGTAGTGCACGGTGACCTTGGCGCCCTTCACGGGCTTCGAACCGGTGCCCTCGACGAGCACAGTCTTGATGAGGCCGTTGTCTGTGTCGGGCACTTCCGTCGGGGTGTTGAGCGGGTAGTCGATATCCATGGGAGGCTGGCTGTCCTCGCTCACAGCAGAACTGGCGTCAGACATAGTTCAGGGAACGGGTTCAAAAGAAAGGGGAAGACAGTTAGCTGAGTGGCGGAAGCGTGTAATGAATAAAATAATAGTCGTTGGTCAAAGAATGCGGTTTGTTGCGCTTCACGAGGCAGGAAGGAATGGCAACACGGGAAGGGATGAGAAGAGGAAGGGAGACGGAGGAGAGGAGGAGGGCAGGGTGATGCGGTACGAAGAAGCTGGTGACTGTGTGATAACGTTGCACAGCCATGGAATCAATGTGGCATGTTGTGATTGTCAGTACCGCTTCTATGCTCATTTTATAGCCGGTGCCATTTTTTTTTTTGACTTTCTGATGTCGTCGATACGGCTCCGTCAGTCACGGAATATTGGGCACACTGAGTTTTGTTTGCTTTGGTTTGCTTTTCGTTTAGTTTCGGAGGGGGAGTCTAACTTTGTGTAAGTGTGGATATCGCCACGGTAAAAGTTGCATCTATGAATGATGGAGGTGTGTGTGTGTGTGGAGTGAGAAGAGAGGAGAGCAATCCCTTCCCGTGTGTCCTTGACGGATTTGTGTTTCACGCTGACTCGCTCTACTTGTTCCGCTCCACTCGCTGGCTAAAGGGAGTGGATGACAGCACCATGATAGTACCGCGTGGCGGAGCGTGGGGACGGCGGTGGCGGTGTGGTGTGGACCTGTACGAGCAGCGACGACAGTCTCTCCGCGTCGAGCCAGTCCCTTTCTTTCCAGGCGTGCCGCTCCGTCTCCGTTTGGTCCAGTGCGCTGACATCGCTCTCGTCGATGCGGAGAACCGTGCCGTGGGAGTCATCTGCGTCGTCGTGGCGCCTCGAATGCGGCGGTGAGTCACCGGCGTGGTACGCGAGCACCGTGATCGAAGAGCGTCGGCGATGGGGCTCCTGCGGCGGTGGTGGTGGTGGCGGCGGTGGCGTGCGCACGCGATCGTCGCGCGCCGTTAACGCAGACACCTCCACGATCGGCTCCCGCTCATCCTCATCAAACCCTGGTCGCGGCACCGGCCACGAGCACAGCAGCGACGACGCGCTTGGCGATGCGGCGGCGGAAGCAGCGGCCGAGGCGGCCGTGTCCCACGCACGCCACGCGACACACAACTGGCCACGCGCATCACGTGTGACTGGGATCCACGCAACGGCGCACTCGTCCTCGTGCAGCACGTTCGATGTCGTTGGGGATGACGGCGGCAGCAACGGTGGTTCGGGTGGAGACAGAAGCAGATGCCGCGGGCGGGCGGACTCCGTGCGAGGCGGCGACACGAGTGGGCCGCGTGTGCGCTGGCGTGGTGGAGACGGCGAGAAGCTCTGTGCGTGCCGGTCGTCACGTGTGTGTTTCGGCCTGCTCACTGTGGAGGTGTTCAGTGGTAGGACACTGAGAAATGGGCGCGGTGTGAAGCTCGACGACGTGGAGGACGACAGAGCTTGTTGCTGTAGCGGCGGTAGTGGCAGTGGAAGTGGAAGTGGTGGTGGTGCTTCCCCGCCGTATGGGTGATGATGCCCCGCGGACGTCCCTGCACGCAGATCGCGGCATGGCACAACAGGAAACGGTGACCTGGCACGCGCAGAGAGAACTGTCGTGCGTGACAACGGCGTCGCTCTCAATCGAGTGGAGTCAATGCGCATCTGATCGCAGACGTAGCGGAGCGTCCGACTGAGGCTACTCCAGCAATGTGTCTCTGCAGCCAGAACAGCACAGCGCTGCCTTGCCTCACGGTCAAGTAGGCGCTGCACGGCTTCAATCTCGAACGACGTACTGAGCGGGTCTGTGGTGGCTACGCTCAAGACACTGTGTGAGATGCCGATAAACGGCCTCGTGCGATCCTGCAGTGAGAGATCGCCTGTCTCATCCAATCGCCCAGTCTCTTGCGTGGCGGTGACGAGTGGGGGTGGAGGAGTGGAGGTCGTGCTCGAGCGGGGACGCTGTGGCTGTGACGTCGTGGTGTACGGCCTATTCAACAGCACACCCATGAGCGTGTTGATCGTGTCCGCGCCGTCGTCGTCCGGTGAAGCGTCCGCGTACGGGTGTGATGCGCGGCGCACCGACGGGGTCGCGCACCGCGGCGAGTGCGGCGAGACGGCGCGGCTCGAGCAGCTGGAGCGGCTCTGAAGAGACCGAACGCGCCGCGCGTGACTTCGGATGTCCACGCTGAAGCTTGGCGGCGGCGCAGCCGGCACGACCACAACGGGTGCGTGTGCCCCCTCACCCTGCGTCGCCTCTCGCGGCACGGTCGACCGCGACTTGGTCAGTCGGAAGAGCGACTGCAGCATGTGCGCAGACGGAAAGGGAAAAAAAAGTGTCTAGACGGCGAGTGAGTTGTCTTTTTATTTTGTTTTGTTTGTGTGTTTGTGTATGCGTCACTGAAACGTGGTGTATCTATGGACTTCTGCGGAAATGCAAAAATTGAAATTTTGAGGTAAGTCGGAGAAGAAGTCATTCATATGTGGTGACAAGTGTGGGGAGAGAGATATTGAGCGGGATGAGAACGCCTGAAAGGGCGAAAGTCAACGGTGAGAAAGTGTTGAGATGCACAACAACGAGCACAAAACAAGCGCACCCTCTCCACGTCAGTATTGACGTCTTCTCAAGTGACGCACATCCACACGTTTCAAGCTGTGAGCAGTCCACACACTTCTTCTCTTCCTTTACGTTTTGTCCAAGGGAGACCATGGTGGTTTCATCTTCCTGTTTAACGGTTTCATCATTGTTGTTTTTGTTTTTTGTTGTTGCTAAGGTTTGAGTGGAAGTAAGAAAACAGAAAAATGTTGTTAAAAATTCACTAGAGAAAAAAGGGGAAAGAATGCATACTCTTTTGTTTTTTCTCTCTGTATGTATTTGAAGTGTTTCTTTGTTTGTTTTTCGTTGATGTGAGATTGTTTGTTGTTTTTTAAATAACCTCTGTGGATTTGTGACGATTCTTCGAAACGGCACGCGTGGTCAACTGTGGGAGGAAGAGGCACGGCGCGCACCCAAGCGGGACACTGAGCTTGTCATCATGCGTTCGTTCTCATAATTTCTGTTTTGCGTTTCAACTCTTTTGTGTTGTTTATCCTTTTGTTTGTTTCCTTTGCTTTGCTTTTCATTCATTTTCACCCAGAACGACTCCTAAAATGGCAAAAAAACGAAGAAAGAGAGAGAAAAGGAGAATCAAGCAGCTCGTGACTGTCCATCAAGGGTGCGCGTGTCGCCTCGTCCGCTCAGGCGCTGACGACGGCGTAGGGGGTACTGTGTTGTTGTTGGAGACCGTGTTTTATAACACTATAAGTACACATTGTATCAGATATCATTCTCAAGAGGAGGGGGTTTGCGTTCATGGCGCCGAGAAACGTCTGTGGCGTCAAGCCCAGCGCAGCGAGGAGCGTCACAGGCGCTGAGAGATCCGCCGCACAGAGCTCGCTACCCGCCACCATCGCCGGCAGCGAACCGGTGACGCCGCAGATGGAGCGCGAGAGGATCGCGCTCACCGGGACGAGCGGCGGAAGAATGCGCGCGGCCTGCTTGGCCGAGTTGATCCCCAGACGCGTGTACATCGCCTTGGGGATCGGGCAGCTGCTTGCGACGCGGCGGCCGAACATGTTGTTGGGGGAGGGGAAAACAGAATGAAACAAGTGCAGTTGCTTCGCTGCTTTACTGTAGCGAAGGGGAAAAAGAGAGAAATGGAATGTGGAGAAGAAGGGAGGGTGATAATGTGTGTGTGTGTATCTGTGTGTCTGTGTGTGTTTGATCAGCAACAAGTCTGTGTGCGTATGCAAGCAAAGGATCATCCCTTTGGGCTCTCTCGGGGAGCAGCAAGTGAGTGACATGTGTCTCGGGGTCGGCTTCCGTCACCTATCCATCCAACGCCCACACGTGTTCAAGTACCAGTTTTCTTTATTGCTTCCTTCACGAAAGGAGCAACGTCGATTCCCATGTGCGCTTTCCATCTTGTAAACGGTTCATGTTCATGTGAAGACTCCATCTGGCTGTCATGGAAGCACCCAAACAGACCAAAAAGAGAAAAAAAAGCCATTGGAAAGGCTGAAAACAGACACGAAGAAACAAACACTGGGGGGGAGGAAGCCGGCGCAGCCTCACCCCAGCGAATGTCGTGTTTAGGTTTACTTGGTCGCCTCCCACTGCGGCTGCTCCGAACTACCACCGTTCTTCATACCAAGCGTGGCGAAGCCCGGTGCCAGCGGTGGCTTCTTGCGACGGTTGTCCTTGAGACCAAGCGCCTCCTTGAACTCGCCAACCTCGAGCGCAGGGCCCTGCACGCGGTAGTAGAAGCGGTCCAGCTGCGTCGGGTTCTCGGGCGTCTCGCCGAGGTCGTGCATGTCGCTGATGGACATGCCGGCACGCTTGCCCAGCGTCGCCGCACCACGACTGGCCTGCTCCAGGTTCGATTCTTGCGGTGAGGACCAGCTGCTCACGGACGTTGGGTGGCTGGAGCGGAACGGGGCGGGGATGTTCACGTCACCGCGTGCGGCGTAGAGCTCGCTGTTGCCCTTGGGCAGGTAGCCCAGCATCACCTTGATTGCACGCTGGCGCTGCAGTGACATGCCCTCGTCCTTCTCCGCCCAGGCCGTGCCCTTCTCGAGCTTGGTGAGGTACGCCAGCTGCTCGCGACGTGTGCCCTTCTCGCGCAGATCATCGAAGTAGATCTCCTTTTCGTTCTCAAGGACGCGGAAGTCCTGCACGGCGCGCACCTGGGCCGCGGTTGGGTGGTCCACGGTCGTCTTGGGCGAGCGCCCCGTGGAGGGGTAGAGGTAGCAGAAGATCTCCGTGTAGGTGGCCTGGATCTCGCCGGCCTTGTGATACGCCTTGAGGCGCAGGCACTGCCGCTTCACCTCGTCGAGGATGGACTGGAACACGGGGAAGCCCTCGCGTGGGCTGCCAAACTTGGTCAGGTTGAGGCGAATAGCGTGCCGATGAAGCAGGTGCTTGGCGATGCCGACGGCCTTGAAGCGGATCGCGTGCGGATGGATGCCACCGGTGAAGGGCACCTCAATGCACTCTCGTGTGGGTGGCGGTTGGACACCCAGCTTCTGGATTTTGAACTTGATCATGTCGCGCATGTGCTCGCGGTGGTCGCCGAGCATGCACAGCGCGGTGATGCGGCGGTCGCTCTTCTGGCTGTGGATGGCACCGATGCGAATGAGATCGAGGCCCAGCTCCTGCGCCATGCGCCGCGCGTCCTGGA
Source organism: Wallacemonas sp. MBr04 (assembly GCA_030849635.1). NCBI lineage: Eukaryota > Euglenozoa > Kinetoplastea > Trypanosomatida > Trypanosomatidae > Wallacemonas > Wallacemonas sp. MBr04. The sequence continues at coordinate 18,994 of JASANR010001511.1, read as the reverse complement.
TCGGGATGTCGGTGTCCATGTGGAAGCGCAAGGCGGTGTCGCCGCGGGTTTGCAACGCCGACGCATCCACGTTGCCCTCGGTGTCGCCGAGCTGCGGTGTCGTCGGAGACGGCGTGCGGCCTTCTGGGGCGGTAAGGTCCACCTCGCCTTCGTACGGGTCGAACGGGTCGTAGTAAATGCCCTCGGCACCGCCCTTGGGGAGGACGCGGCGGATGCGCACGTAGCTCTCCTGGATCATCTCGTTGATCGGGTGGGCTTGGAAGTAGAGGAACGTCTCCTTGCGAACCTTGTTCACGCTGTACTCCACCTCGCTCGTGTCCATCGCACCCTCCTGTCGCTTCTCGAGCTCGAACGCCTCGCGTCGAAGCGCGCCACGCACCTCCACGGCGTGGCGATGCGCATAGTCATCCCAGTAGTCCGCACCGCGGAGCTCAACGAGTCGGTTGTCGGCACGCCGCTGGCGATAGGCGTCGTAGACAACACCGCCATCGTCCTCCATCATCTCCTCTCCGTCGCCGTGTGTGGTGTTGTCACGCGTCCGTGCGGGTGGGGCTGCGGGTGTTGTGTGCGGCACAACCAGGCGCGGCTTGTAGTCACGGCGCGCATCGACCTCAATGATCCGATCACGCGACCCGCCGATGCCGTCTGCGTCAAACTCGAATGCGCTGGTGTCCACCGCACGTGGCGCTGTCTCTTCCTCCGCCGTCTCAATAGGGAAGTGTGGGTTCGCCTCTGCGGGCTGCACACCCTCCTCCACTCCTGTCCCCAGCTCCTCCCTTGGCTGATCACTGTTCTCGCGACGACGCGTGTGGTCGATGCCTTTCCCGGCTTCCCGTGCCGCGCGCTGCTGCTGCTTCCACTGTGCACGGCGGTCATCGTGCAGCGTCTCCTGGTACGCCTCCGCGTACATGTAGTACGGCGAGAGGTTGCGATTCTCCGTGTCGCCAAGGGCGGACTCGCTCGCGCGGTTGGCAGTAAAGTCAGCGGCGTTCAGCCGTTCGAACGAGGACGACGGCGCCCACTGCATCCGCTTCCCTCGCCGTCCGCTGCCGAACTGCGCGTAGACGTCATCGAGTGGTGGGGCCTCCTGCATGCGCTGGTGGTGCTCGCGAAGCATGTCGTGCTCGAGGCGATCAAGGTCGCTGCCGAGAACGGTGCTGCGCGGTGACACGGCAAAGCGCCGCTCCATCGCCACCGCCGCGGCATCGGCGGCCTCATCCGCGTCACGTTGATCGCGCCAGTGGCTCTCGACTGCGCTGGCAATGAGCCCGTCAGCTGTTCTGTCTGGTGCGGTGTGACTCACCTCCGCGCTCAGGTGCGCCTCGTTGCTAGTGTCGTCGTGTGGGGCAAGTGCAAAGGCCGCAGAGTGAGCCGTGGCACTGGCGTGCGCACTCGCTGCGCGATCCAGCAACGTGCCAGCGGTGTGGTTGGCGGTGCCAGTTGCCTCGTGGTACGCGCTCATATCGTCGACCTGAGAGCCCATGCCCGTGCCGTCCTCGTCCGCCTCCTCGCGGGCGACCTGGCTGACAACATCGTGGGCCACCCGCGTCGCGGCACGGCGGTGGCTGTACGCATGGCTGCCCTCGACGGCTGCCGGGCTGCCCGTCTCGCTGCCGTCACCGCCACGCACGTCTGCAGTGTCCTCAGGCAGTGCTGCGAGGACGCGAATGGTGGGTTGTGCGGGCCCTTTCAGCGCGTCCTCGGACCGCTTGCCCAGTGCGAGCAGCTCCCGCTTGACCTTGGCGAGAGAGACGCTGTGCCCGCGGTCCCGCAGGGCATCGAGTGGCAGCCTCTGCTTCTGCTGCTGTAGGAGGCGTCGCTTCTGACGCTTCTTGCGCAGGTTGGTGTGGCTCAGCTCGCCCTTGCCCTGTTGGCGGCCAAAGTTGGGTGGAAGGGGCTCCTCAAAGCCACCCGGCGGCGTGTGCAGGAGACGACGCCCACAACTCACAAAGAGAGAGGACGAAGGAGTCAGTCCCGCACCAAGTGAGAGACCACGTGCACGACGGAAAAGCATCCTTCCGCGAGGACTCTTGGCGCTCTTGGCGTTGTTTTTTAATCTTCGAATGAACGAAGGAGGAAAAAACACAAAACAAATGAGTGCCCGTTTTGGCGCAAACAAAAAAGAAGCAAAAAGCGGGTCGAGAGTCTGAACAAGATAGCGTTCAGAAGAAAGAAAGAGTTAAAGACCTCTTTTTTATGCTATCCCTTTTTAGGGTTTACTGTGTTACTGGGACTGAAATCAACACACTGTGATTTCCTGACCTTGTGATGGGGAGAACGAGACGGAGACAAGGAGACGAGAGCGAGACAGTGTTGAAAGGGAGAGGACAGTCAGAGGTGGCATGTAGACTTAGAAGCCGTGAGGCGTCTCCTTCGTTGAAAGAGAAGACAAGGAATAGGCACGGAATGATGAGTCGTTGAATTCTTTGTTCCTGTTGTTGTCGCCCACTTTTTGTTTGTTTGTTGTCTGTTGTTGTGTGTGTATGTGAAATACGCAATACTGCACTCGGGTCTTCATTCTTTGAGCTCGCTACCCTCGACATCCACATAGCGCGGTTTCAGAGTGGTGTCTGTGATCTCGTCCGTGTTCGTTCGCGAATCGAGTCGCCGTCTGTTGGTCGCGGAAGCCAAAGGCGACGGCTGCGAGAAGGACGTCACTGGCGCCGTATAGCGCACGAGCGCAATCACGCACGCCACGGTCCCGCAGTGCGCATGCCAGTCGGCGGCGGCTGTGCGGGGCTGCCGTGATCCCTCCCACAGCATCACGCTGAGCTTCACCAGTCCAAAGACGTGGAACCCCAAGAGAGACAGCCGGCCAGTCAGCAGCTGTGCAGTGACGGGGATGAGGGCCGCGTAGGCGCACATGACAGACAGTTGCCACGCCGCCGCACCGCGCGGCCAGATCGGTTGAGTGCCAAGATCATCGATGATGTGGCAAAGAAACGTGAGGCAGACGGCGGCAGGCGGCGCCATGCACGCGAGTAGCTGCACCACATCGCAGCCGAGCTCAATCTGGACCGCCACCAGCAGCGTCTCGTACAGAGCGGAGCCGATGACGTAGGAGACGCCAACGAGTACGCCGAACCAGCTGCGCTCGGGATCGGCCGCCATCGCCATGACGGCCCCCGCGCAGACGGCAAGTGCGGTTAGGCGGCGACCACGCGGAGCTGGTTGATGATGATTGGCGTCGAGGATCATCGATGACACCGCACTGAACACCACCGTCGTCAGGGGCCGCAGCAGACAGTGAAAGAGAAGTGAGTTGTGGACCAAGGAGGCGTTTTGCAGGAGGCAGACGCCACCGAAGCAAAAGGCCAGAGGCAGGATGTAGACGAGTGGCAGGCGTCGTAGTGAGACGACACCGGTGAGCCCGGCCACGAGCAGCACGAACGCCAAGCACCACAGCTGCAGCATCGTCACGAGTGCCGGGAGTGGAAAACCGAGCTCAAGGAAAAAGGACCTACTGCGACCGAGAAGTCCAACAGAAAAGACCGCGTTCGCCGCTGCCACGACAAGCGTGAAGAGAAGCGACCGCGGCGACGGAAAACGGCTCGAAGGTACCATCGGCAACCTTGTGATGATCAGGAGGGGAGTGAGGAGAGAGAAGTCGCGAGAGGAAGAGGAAAGAAAGAAAAGAGACGAGAGAGGCGATCGAGACGTCAACGTGTCAGGCCAGAACGAGGCAAGAGGGCAGTGAACGAACATCATGTAAAGGATGTCAGTATGTGTGGACTACTACCCGGCCCTTGGTAGCTCGATGTCGAGCAGGTTTTGCGCGCAGACTGGTGCGTGACAGAAGGTGAAGGTCTTCAGATGAGCGCTTGCCACATTTGTTTTCCCCCTTCTTCTGCTATCTGTCCGTGAAGCGCGTTCGTGGGGGCTGTGTATAGCTCCCCTTCAGGGAGGTCTCGCAGTGCGTTTGACTGGATGAACTAGGCTATCACATTTTCCTTGTCGGTGTCTCGGTGTTGCATGTAACTGTATGCATGTATGGGTGTGTATGGGTGTGTGTGTGGGGGGGGGGGTCGCGAACGAAGATCACGTTTGCGCTTCCTTGCACTGCCTGTATCAGGCAGTAACGAAGAAAAAAACAAAAAAACAAAGAGGGACGAGAAAAAACGTAGAGAATCTCTTGAGGCATTCGTGTCATCTCATCTTTTCAGAGCACCCAAGCCCCCAGCTGTGTGGCTGTCCTCTCTTTACTTCTGTCTATACGATTCTCTAGCATGCATAGGTGTACTTGGGGCCAAACGCAGGTCCGCCTGCACCCTTTGTGTGCCGCCGTTGCTTGACCTCCATCAGCTCTCGATGGGCGAGATAGGAGATGGACAGCTTCATCGCGCTGGTGGACTCCACGCGCGTTTTGAGCACGGTGGTGGGCGTGAGGCCGTCCATCGATGCATTCAGCGGCTTGAGGCGCAGTGGCGTCGTCACGGCCTTGCCAGGCGAGCCGCCACTCATGGACAGGTTGCTCATGTTGGCTGCGTCGAGTGTGTCGTCGCTGCGCTGCGGCCCGAGAAGATCGCCAAGGAAGCGCGCCACGCTCATCTGTGCGTCCTCGTCGTCTGCGGTGCGGGTCCAGACGCACACCTTCCACTCCTCCACCCCAGCGCCAGCTGCCTTGCCCGGGCGTGAGCGGCTGCGGCTCACGGTCAGCCCGCAGACCTCCTCCTCGTCGCACGGAAAGAGCTCCCCAATGGCTGCGAGGCACAGCTTCTGCCACGCCATGTCCACTGGCTGCAGGCTCTCCACGTCCGCGTTGTTGGCCTGGCTGTCCTCGCTGACAGCGCTGCTCGGCACCGTGAAGGTGATGACCCACTTGCCACCCCGACGATTCGCCTCGTGCTCCCACATGGGGGCGATGTTCTTGCGGAAGAGATAGTATGAGCTGTTTGGTGGAAGGCGCGACGGCGGCACGGTGCAGATGTGCGCGCCCCAAAAGCCCTCTGCGCTGTCGAAAAGCCCAATGCTCCTGACCTGGTTCAGCCAGTTCTCACTCTCGCCAATATGGGTGTTGGTGTTGTTGCTGTTGTTGTTGCGCGTGGTGTCCGCGTTGGGTGCAGCCGTGACTTGAGCAGGCAAGTCACACCACAGCTCCCACGTGCCCCACAGGAGTGTGAGCTGGGGTGCAGAGGCCTCCGTGACGCTCATCGTCAACAGTGCTACGCAGTTTCAGATGTGAACGGTCCTGGTGGTGTGGTTCTCACAACAGAGCGAGAAACTGGCCAAGAAACAAATAAAAGTGTGGGGTGGTCTAAACAATGATAAAACAAAAACTGAGCACCAACGAAAACAGAAATGCTTCAGTATCTAGTCGAGTGAAAAAAAAACAGGAAACACAAGGTGTTGAGAACGGAAAAACACGGAAAGGGTGACAAAGACTCTTCAGAAAAACTGATGGTTTTTTGTTGGTGAAGGAGCGAGAAGAAGAAGGGGGAGACGGTGAGTAGTGAAGTGCGACTAAAACGACACAAAAAAAAAGTGGAGAGCGTACCAAGCAAAAGGGCCCATGTGCATAGGTCAGATCGAAACATGACGTCGATAACACACCCTCAGCAACACAGTTGCACCTGCGACAGAGGGAGCAGCTCTCTCAGTGTGTGTGGAAAAGTCCTCAGATGACAGTTTCAGACCAAATGCATGAGGAGACCGCGTCAAACGTCATGCATGTTTTTGCCGCTCCGTGTTTTCTTTTCAATAGGCGCCTAGCGACGCAAAGGTAAAACAAAAACAAGAAAAAGTGGAAAGTGAAAAAGAAACACTGAGTTACCGGAGCGTGGAGAAAGTGAGGCAGAAACAAAAAAAAAAGAGCGAAACACTTCGCAAGAAGAAAGACAAGGAAAGCAACAACCGAAAAAAAAAAGACAGAGAGAAAGAGGAAACGTGAATAAAAGTCGGTGAGCACTTCAAGGGAAGATGCCACCTTTACACTGATCCGCACGCGCTTAACGCACAACAAGAAAAAACAAGAGGGAGACCAAAGATGGACAAAAACTTAAAGTCATATGTGGGAGAAACACTTCTGGAAAGCCCCAATGATGTATTGTATAAAAATCAAAGAAGGGAAGAATTGTGTACAACAAGGAGGAAAATACTCACGGCGTCGTGAGGGGGGAAAAAACGAAGAGCGCTCAGCGAAAGTTAAGAGTGTGTCAACGCAACGGTATTTAACTTAAACAGACAAAAGCAAACGCGAAAACAATATTGTTTACTTCACATTCTTTTTTTTTTTTTTGAGGGGAAGAAGAAAGGGGGGAAAGGACAGTGAGTGGAAACACACTCATCTAACCTAGAATAGGAAAAGAAGGGATGACAACAATGTGAGTGGGCACGTCTGGGTCGGTTCTTTTTTTTTTTTCAGAACGGAAAGTGATGTGTTTCTGTTCAGCAAAACGAATATTGAATCAGGGCTGTGCCAAAAAGAAATGGAAAAATGGAAGAAACGAGGACAGAAGGTAGGAAAAGGGGGGGAAAGGCCACGGAGGACAAGAACGAGGATGTAAAAGAAAACGAGAGGGAAAGCACGTGGAATTCATGTTAAGATGCACCAAATATTGTAAAAAAGAAAGAAATGTCCGTATAGGCAGGAGCGTTCTCATGTCAAGGTCACCAAAGGAGAGGGGAACTTACGACAATGGGAAAATAAGGAGTCAAACAGGGAAGGAAAGGGAGGTCTCGCATACAGACTCACAGAATCAGCGCATGCCTTCAAAGGCAAGCGGATTTTTTGTGGTTTGGAGAAACGAAAAGAAAACACAGGAATACAACTGGGGGAAAAAAGGGGGTGGAGACGTCAAGAGAGACGAAAGCGCGTGTAGTGTGGCAAAGCTTTCTCTGATTTTGGGTTTGCTCTCGCGCTCCTGTTGTCTTCGCCAACACGTCTGCTGTCAAGAGACAAAATATGGAATCCAGCGCTTGCACAAAAAAAAAGTGGGAGGAAAAAGAGAGTGGTGGAGGACACCAGATAGAAAGTCAGTGTACAACAAGGAAATGAAAGAAAACTGGGGAAACCGGGTGGCGTGATTTTTTTTTTGGAGTCAAGAGAGTAAAAAATTGAAAACGAAAGGGAAGGAAAGAAAAAATCTGAGGAGTCACTTCTGAAAAAGGGGGGAAGAGGAAACAAAAAAGACGACCGAAGGGAAAGCACGCCGATGTAAGACGAGGAAAGAAAGGTAGAAAGAAACGCACAGTAACAGTGCATCTCATCTATGTGCCTGACGCGGTAGAGCGCGGCACTGCCTTGACTACACCCGCGGCATCCTGCACGTACATCCAGTTGTCATTCTTCTTGAGTGTTCCCACGGACGCACGGTAGGACCGCTGAAGGTCTTCGCGACGCGTAGGTGGCAGCGTCAAAAGATCGTCGCCAAGGCCCGTGCCGAGCATATCCTGGTCATGGAATTTGAGCCAGCGCGAATTGAGGCACTCGAGTGCAGACGGTCGGGTTGACGCACGCACGGAGAGCATCTGGCTCAGCAGCCGCTTGGCCGCCCGGGAGACGTAGCTCCACTGCGGCCCGCTGAAGTCCACGCCTTCGCTCACCGACTGCAGATGCTCGGCAGAGCTGCTGCCATGAAACGGCTCACAGCCAGTCAGGAGAATGCAGATGGTGACGCCCGCTGCGAAAATGTCCATCCGCTTCAGTGCGTCGAGAGACGTCTGCGGTCCTTGGACGGTGGGCGAGAGTGGGGTGAGCGGGGATGTGCGCTGTAGCCGATCCATCTCCTTCTGCGCATTGTACGCGGCGAGGATCTCCGGTGCAGCAAACCCGAGGGTGCCGCACGGCGTGGCCGACACTGTGCGGCGGCGGCGGTGGTGCGACCCGATCAGTGGAGACCCGCACGTCCCCGACGAGGACCCACCCAACGAGGACATGGGTGATGACGGGGAGAGCGGCGGGAGGCCCAGGTTCTGAGGGCGGATGACAGGACTGTCACGCGCAGGCAGTGGCAGCAGCTTCGCGTAGCCAAAGTCGGCCAGCCGCACAGTGATGTGGCCTTCGTTAGGCTGCTGGGTGGCTCCGCAACGGATGAGGTTGCTGTCGCCGCGTGCTTGGGGTCGCTCGAGCAGGATGTTCTCTGGCTTCACGTCACGGTGGACGACGCCGCACACCTCGTGCATGTAGTGCAGGGTGGTGAGTAGCTGCTTGGCTATGATGGCGACGTCCTCCTCCGACGGTATTTGCTGCTGCACAAGCCAGTCAAACAGGTCACCGCCCTCCACGTACGGCAGCACAATGTACACCTCGCTGGGTCCCTGCACCACACCGATGAGGTCGATGACGTGGGGGTGGCGGCAGCGGCGGAGGGCCTCGACCTCCCGCTCGACGTGGTGCCACGTCCGCAGAGAATAAATGACGGACTTCTGGATTGCCTTCACCGCCACACGCTGCCTGGCCTGGTTGGCCCACCACCCTGGCTGGCGCCTTGGCTTGCAGGTGGGGCCGACATCCTCGTACAGGGATTCGGCAGTCTGAAACGGCGTGATATCGCGCAGGGTCGTGGAGAAGACGCTGCCGTGCGCGCCCTTGGACAGGAACGTGCGCTCGTTGAAGAACGAGGACCAGCCCCACCGACCGTACGGATACGGCAGCACGACGCCGAGCTGTGTCGCGTGGCACAGCTGAAGTAGCTGCTGGCGGTCGCTGGGCTCGCTGAAGCACCAGAGAAGTTCCCAGACAGAGCGAGGAAGGCACTGTATGATGTTTGGCTGCGCATCGCACTCAGCGCAGACGAGCACTGTCTGACGACGTGGCCCCGCAGCGGCATCGTGAGGCCCACTTGATTGGTGCTGTATTGCAAGGTCGTCGGCATCGTGGTCGACCGTCTCTGTGGAGCGGGGTGAGGGGGTGGCTGATGCGCTGAACAGGGTCGGAAACGTTGCCCACGCGAAGAGTTTCTCACGGCTGCAAGCCTTGCAGCACAACTGCGCGCAACGTCCGCATTGTCGTGTGTGTCCCGCTGACGAGATGGGTGAGCTGAAGGGGGTGTGACAGGCCGGGCAGCACACTTTACCCTCGGCGCCTGTCGACTTGGAGTCCGCCGCACCCGAGGCCTGCTTACGATGGCCCAAAATGGAGCGGCGGAGAAACGAGATCGGCTGCCAGCCGTCCCGCTTCCCGGTAGGAGAGGGAATGGTAATGGCGGCAGATGACATTGGGGGTTGTATTGAATCGCCCTGGGAAGGCACGGGTTGTGCGTTCAGCTTGTGCCCCATGGAAGAGGCAAGAGAAGGAGGGAAAGAAAAAAAAGGAGAGAAGAAAAAGAAAAAGGAGAAAACAGAATAAGAATCTTCAATTCCAGTCGAGGTGTCCGTCAACGGAACGAGGAAAGGAAAGAGAAAGATGTATGAGGGACTTCCTCCGCACGCCCTGTCACACAGTTGGTTTTTGGTTGCTGTTGTTGTTGTTGTTGTTGTTTTAGTGAGGGAATATCTTTTGTTTGTTACTTGTGCGGTTTGTCGAGATAGCTGCACACACTGGACATCGTTTTTGGTGTTGTTCATTGGGATAGCAGATGACAGTGGCAGTCGTAACACCGAGAGGAAAACAGAGATGGGAGGAAAGCAAGGGTAGTGTCTCTTTCAGTAGTGCGGGAGTGGGGAAACGTGATGTCCTTCTTTGATGTTTTCGCTGCGTGGGTGAAGAGCAAACCATCTGAGGCAGAGAGAAGGTGTGTCAGTGTGAGAGACCAGCATGTACTTTAGAACTGGGTTGGAAGGTGCACCGGTTGTTGTGCTTGTTTTCCTCCAGAAGTGGCGTACGCCACATTCTCCTCTTAGTGGTGTTGTTGTTGTTTTCTGTGAAGTGTAGTAGAACAAATAAGTCTGTTTTTTTCTTTTGAGTGGTCATTTCTTGTCGGTCGGGGCTGGGACAGCAGACGTACCGTTGACAGTATTAGTCCCTGCCGCGGCTGCAGCCTCTTCTTGCTCCCGTTGAAACCGCGCCTTGCGCTTCTCCCGTGCAAGGCACTTCATCAAGTCCTTCTTGTACGGCTCAAAGCACGCGACATGCTTTTGGTACAGCTCGTACCCCTCCACGTGATCAGCCTCCATGCATTCGTAGAAGATCTGATTCTGCTCGTAGCAAGGGCTATCCTTGGGTAACGCTGGGTTATACGGATGATACGGGTGAAGGCCAAGCAGCTCGTTGATGTGCTTGTCGCCGACATCCTTGGGAGGAAAGTTATAGAGGTACGCGGAATCCCCTCGCATCCAGTCAATCGCTCGACGGAAGTAGGTGTCCTTCGGCTCCGCCATCGTGAGAACAACCGGTGAAGGAGTATTGGGAGAGTGTCTGTGTGTGTATGCTGTGCGAGTGATTGTTCGTGTGTACAGTCACAAACTGTAGAGACAGGAGAGGCGTGAGCAAGGTTGGGAAAGCGAGTGTGTGTGCGTGTGAGGGGAGGACAGAGGAATTGCTTTCAAGTATTGAGTGCACAAGCTTTGGGGAAGGAGAAGAGCGGAGGAAGCCCAACGTCACGGATCTGGAGGATAGGATTTGAAAAAAAAACAGCGGTAGTTGTCGTCGTCGCATACCGAGAGATTTGGTTGATGTTTACTGTTTTTTTCGTCTGCGTGTTCAATGGCGGTTTGGATATTGTTTCTTTTTTTTTTTTAGGCAGAGGCAGCCTTCAGCTCTGGGCGGAGAGCTGCTGCAAAATGGACATGGCTCTGCTCGCATCACTGTCAGGCACAAAAATGTGATCATGAAAGTATCCCGCAAACACGTTGCAGCTGATGTTAGCCTGCGTGAGAGCCTTGCTGAAGGCGGCCGTGAAGCCAACCGCCGTCAAGCTCGAGTGGATTTTCATCGTGATGCGCTGCATTTTGGGGGGCTCGCGTCCGAGTGTGGTGTTCCAGAAGGAAACAAGTGCTTCAGGGATCGGGGTGGACCCGATCATGCCGCTCGCAAAGACAGCTTCTGGAAGAATCAAAGTGAGCCCCTCTTCCTCTTGGAAGGATGCAATCGCAACGGGGACTGCAGTGCCCCAGACAAACTGTGTGTGAGCCTTCACGAGATCTGATGGCACCGTGGCGAACACGTAGCTGCTGCTGGTGTCGAGTTCTGGGCTCATCTCCTTGAGGAGAGCCGTGATATCAACAACACCTTCAGATGTCATTGTCCTTGTTTGCTATTCTCAGTTTTGACGTTGTCCTTGTTTGTTTGTTTTTGCGACTGAGTGGTGGAAACAGGAGGACAGATGGAAGTGAAAGGGGGGCAAGAGGAGGTCAGTAGTTCACAAGGCGAGTACAGACAGCTAAAACGAAAAAATGGCAAAGGAATAGAGAGGCGCCAAGGCACTGTGTGTCTTGAGGCCAACATCTGCAGTGGTAGTGCACGCTGACATAAACAGACACACACACATACAGGCAAGCAAACAGAGTGAATTGATATACGCCTGTAGGGAGATGACACGCAACCCGTCACGGCTTGAGAATGTTCGTTCGAGGGATTTTTTTTTCGCTTTTGCTCAGAGGCACGCACGCAGACGAACGAACGGGTCTGGCACTTTTCACTCAAAAATGTTCACGGTGCTCCACACGTCAAAAAAGAGTTGCTGCTTTTCTTCCAGGAGAATCAACCGCTGCTCGCGCACGCTGTCATCATCATCCGCCTCTCCAAGGAGGGTGGTGCCAAGAAACTGGCGCACAGAACGAAGAACGGGAGTGGGGCCGCAGACAAAGAGTTGAGCACCCCCACTGACAAGTCCGTCACGGATGTCATCGGCGTGCGCACCCATCACATCAATCACGTGCTTCTGTGGTGTCGGCGTGCGCGTTTCCCTGGAGAGGGCGTATGTGTAACGGCTGATTGCACCTGTGCGTTGGGCTTCCGAGAGAGTGTCGTGGTACACGAGCTCTCGCATGCATTGTCCCCCGTAGATGGTCCAACAAGGGAACGGTATCGTCGGGTTGGCACACGACTGACGGCGGTGACACAGCTCCTTCACAGCGGCAATCAAAGGTGCGATCCCTGTGCCTGCACCGATGAGAATGAGCGGCCCACACCGATGCGGTGTATGGCACAGCGACACCAACGCGCGTCGTAATTCGCTTGCAAAGGTTGAGCTGCCAAACTGTGACGTGCCCAAATAAAGTTGAGTTGTTGGTCGCAGTGGCGTGGGTTCAAGAGAGCGGCTCGACCCGGACGACGATGCTAGCCTCACCAACGGCATCGAGGTATGCCCGTGGAACCACAACGATGGCGCCTCACCCTTCTCGTGACGACGCTCTGCGGCACTGTTCAGTAGACCGACTAGCTCCCGCGACGTCTTCTCCGTTGGAGTGACAGCGGTGGGAAATGTGTTCTGATTGCGCAACTTGGTCACTTGACGAATACACAGCTGCACGGTATCGAGTTGTGATGATGACTCCCCCTCTGAGTACCCAGCGACACTGAACTTGCGAGGCTGCAACGGGCCACTGATCTCCAGCAAACGATCCAGTGGGAGGCGAACGAACGGAAACACGTCGAGGACATCTGCGAGGCACGGATAACAAAGAGGCTTGCCCTTGTTGAGAATGTGGCGGAACACCGCCGGTGCAGTCGTCTCCTCAGCGCAAGCACGCAGCAACTCAACGCTTCCTACGCCCTCGTCTTTGAGTTCACTTACGCCAGTTGGTGCTCCACTACCGCCTCCGCCACGATTCTTGTTGTCGTATATACGAAGGAGACTTTGAAAGAAGACAGGCCGCAAAAGATAGCTGCAGCTAGTTAGATCGACGTAGTGGGTGAGCAGCGACCGCACCGTCATGGCTTGACGCAGAGGAAGCCACGGAGGAAAATGATCTTCCGGAACAAACGGAGAGCGATGCAGCTCACAGGTAGCCTCGGGATCCACCTGCAGTCGCTCGCACACCGATCGCACCAAATCTTCATCTTGCAGAGCGTTGTTTGGAGCCAGGACCTCCACGATGTCTCCTGGACACGGGGCCACAGGCAGTTTCGGCACTTCTAAGTCTAGCACGCAAATCGGTTCCTTGCCATCGACGGAGCAGTCACTTTCCGAGCATTGACGCAGTTTGATCTGGTGAATGGGACAGAACGAGCCTTTATCCAAAGCGTCAGTGATGACGCGCGTCACTTCGACGGGGTCTGGAGTGGATGCGAGCATCTTGACGACGACAGTCCCGATGTAGTCGGTGAGTTCGTCCGTAGATCCAGACGACGACGAGGACTCTTCGGACTCATCGAAGTCAGTGTCATCCGAGTCACTGAGCTCACCTGCCTCTTTGAGACGTGCTCGCTCCTCCTCATATGCAGAGAGGTTGTCATAGTAGACGTCCCAAACGCAGCGTGCGCAGCCACTTCCGCAGCACTCGCCAGCGGTAGGTTCTCTGGGTCGCTTCAGGCGCATTGCACGTGCCTTCGCTGCTGCTTTTTTTTTTGTGTGTATGTGCGTGTCGGGAAGGGAGAAAGAGAAAGACGAGAGGAGAGTTGCGGAAAATCGAGTGACGAGGGTTGACATTCGTACCTTCATTGAACAAGGTTCAAGACAGCTTCGAATGTACTGAGTGAGGGGGGGAGGAAGGGGCGCCGAGTGAAGTTGACACACAGATGTGACAGAACGTCTCTTTGCGGGATTTACTGTTGTTCATATCAAGTTCTTCTGTCTTGTCTGGCGTCGGGGGTGCAAATGCTTCCTCCTACTTGTATCTTTGGACAAGGAATCACGCGGTCAGGGCCGCAACTGTCCTTGGTCATGCCTCATGTTTCCAGCTCCCATTGCTTTGCGCATTATTTTGTTTTTTTTTCTTCGTTTTGTTTTGTTTGACTCGTTGTTGTTGTTGTTGCTGTGGTTGATGTTGTGGTTGTAGTTGTGGTTGTTGTGGTCGGGGTTGGGGTTGGGGTTCTCGTTGAAATGCAAGAGTCTCGCACGGTCAACGTCCCATGTGTACATATCTCTGCATATGTGTGTGAATGGTCACCACCTCACGACTTGTCATCGCAGTTGGCACTAATCACCTCCCACAGATAGTCGCGCAGCTGATCGACTGTGCAGTCCTCGCCGTGGTTCCAGACAAACGGCTCATCAGGTCCGGCCTCCTCGGCTGGGTCGCGAAACTTCACAAAGTAAGGGTGTTCGATGACCTGCTTCGTTGTCAGGCGCTTCGCAGGATGGAAGACAAGAAGCTTCGTCAGCAGGTCCACTGCCTCCGGTGTTGCCATGGGGAACAACTCGCTGAACGGCCTCTGCTGCTTGACAGGCTGTGATAGAAGGAACGTGCGCGCCTCTGGACTCAGAAACTCCATGTCTTCAGGGCTGGGTGTGCCGAGCAGATTGACAATGAGGATGAGTTGCTGAATGTAGTCCGTGCCTGGGAGCAGGGTGCGGCCGACAAGAAGCTCAGCAAAAATGAGACCGAGGCTCCAGACGTCGACGGCGTTGGAGTATTGACTGCACCCCATTCCCAGTACCTCTGGTGGTCGGTACCAGCGGGTGACTACGTATTGTGTGAGGTCATCAGTGGACTCCACCTGCTCGTCACGCGCTAGGCCAAAGTCGCAAACAGCGAGTGCGCAGTCTGCGTTCACGAGCAAGTTGCTGGGCTTCAAATCCCGATGCATGATCTTGGCGCCGTGCAGATAGTTGAGCCCTCGGAATGCTTGAATCATAAAGTACTGATGATGCTCATTGGTCAGCTTTTGCCGGCTCTTGATGATGCGGTGCAAATCAGTGTCATACAGATCCATAACGAAATAAATATCCTCAAAGGTTTCCTTCGCTTGCGGTCTGAAGAAGTGGTGAAGCCGGATGATATTCGTGTGCTTGATTTTCGTCATGATCTCCATCTCGCGGAGGATGCGCTTTCCTTCGCGAAGATCCTGAAAAACACGCGAGACTTTTTTGATGGCAACCTTTTCACCAGAAACGCCATCTACCGCAGCACACACCGTGCCGTACGCGCCACAACCAATAAGCTTCCCTAGTGAGTAGGGAGGGTTGACCTCGAATTTTTGCCCTCGGATGCTGTATATCTTCTTTCCGTTCGGAAGCTCCACGATTGGGACGAGGCCATCCATTCTCAGGTGCCTCCGTTGCTTCTCATGCGAGTGCCACGAATAAGACAGGAATATGGTTCACGACACCCACCACCCAGAAGAGGCAGTGCAGTTGATTTTATTTTTGACGTCAAGGGGAGGGGGGAAAAGTAGGAAATGAGATTCGATGTGGAAAATAATGATGTGGTAGGGGTGAAAGAGACGTGGATGCACATTTTCTGCGGCTGCTGTAGAGATAAAGTGTTTCGTTGGAACACGACGGCCTTGGCGCGCAGATCAGTCTAAAGGTGAGTCGCCCCGCGATTTCATGCGTCGACCACCGCAACACATCTAAAGAGTTCATGTTTCACATGATCGTCTTGTTTTGCTTGAGTTCTTCGCACACTTACATGGTTTTCAACAGTAATGTCAGACACCGTAAATGCGCCGACCAGCCGTGCACTATGCGCACAAACACGTGACGACCAGAGTACGACTTGACTTTACATATTTTGCCTTGGTGGAGTCGGCGTCCACCAGGAATGGGAGCTTGATCGTTTTTCCGTCGACTTCAAGCGTGTCTTCTGAGACGGCGAGGTCGACGTCTGCCATTCGTTGCACGTGAGGTGGTGCCAGCATGCGCACCGTCACCTTGCCTTCACTAGTGTCAACGGATTCCAAGGTCCACCCGGGACGTGCGGGGGCCTCCTCCGGTTTTGGAGGTAGCGGCACGGTGGTTGGTTGCGGATTACGAGTGTCAATAATTTGGCATTTCTCACGAAGCGAGGCTGGGATGTGTGCGAGGTCGTCGTACGGCTTTCCCGCCCCCTCGCCGCTCCCTTCGGGCCCATACAGCTGCTTTTTGCTGTCAACCAGGAACCCCTTCTTGATGAGTGGCTCCGAAATGACCTCCTTGATGAGCGGGCCCTTCTGCTGCGGTTTCGCTGACTCGGAGGCAATGTTGAAGCACTGGGGTGTATCTTTCGTTGCGGCACCTTGGTCCTTCTTGTCTTGCTCTTTTTGGAGTGCATCTGCGGCCTGCTTGAGCATTTCGGCCAACGGCATTTGCGCTGGTTTGCCGCAGTACATCGGCCCGCCCAAGTACTTGCAGCTCCGTTCAATCAGACGGACCCCGTACTCCTGCAGGACCCACTCCAGCGCCAACGTCGTGAGTTTCATCACAAAATGGTCGCGCAGTCGATGAGGCCCTATGGCCCTGTTGGTCAGCCACGTGTGCACCACGACATCAACAGAGTAGTCGTAGTCACCTTTCCCAGAAAACTCCTGAGGCTGTGCGACGGAAATGGGGACGATGAGGTTGTCGAGGCCGTGTTCATCGATGAACGCTTCAGAAACGGGGTCCATAGCGCGCGTCAGGGGAACACCGACCTCGACGCGGCCGCAAACGTTGACGACATAGCGCGTCCCAGACGAGGTTTCCGCGCTGATGCAAAAGCTGCTGCCGCGCGTTGGCGTAGTCATTTCGTGTAATCTTCGAGAGGGGGAGGGAGAAATGGGGGAGGGGTGAACAGGGGGTTGGGCGGCGGCGGTTGTGAGGGGAACGGGGGGTGGGCGTCCTGCTGGTTGCGCGGGAGGGGGGGAGAGATCGACCACCCCGCATCATGCGCGGCCGACGGACGCGCCGCCGAACGAGCAAAGCAAAGCAAACAAAGCACACGGCGCGGCCAAACAACCGCAACCGAGACGCGAGCGAACGAAAAAATGCAGCGACCGAGAGACACCCCCGCGCGGTTCGTCGGACCACCGCCCCGTTACGGGACGAGCCGAGGGCCAGCAACCAGGTCGCGGTTACCGGGTGTTTCCGGCAGCAGCACGCCGCACGACACTTCCCCTCGTGTCGAGCTCCGGTGCTTGCGCAGGCCCCGTCAACCCCGCGCCAAGGCTCGTTCGAACTGCAGCATGATTGGTCCCCATGTTCCCCCTGGTGGAGCGCACTGGCAAGTCGAATCTCGCGATCCGTGCCGCGCGGATCCGCTCGACAGTCCGGTAACTCCCCGTGCCAGATAATCCACCGACATCCCCTGAAAGGTGTGCAGCGGGCTGTTTCCGTACGGCGTGTTCGGCCGGGTTGTGGTGTTCGGCGGTCGTTTTCCGTGCGGTGGCGGCTTCCCTCCGTGCCCGGGAGGTCGTGGGGTGGGTCCGTCCGTAGTGGGGGCTGCTGTTTGCCCTACGCATCCACGCCGTGCGAGGCGACGAGGCGTCAGCGACACAGCCCGGGAAAAACGCACGCGCAGGGAGAGAGCGAGAGAGGCAGGGAGGAGAAACGGTGCGCGGATTGAACGGGACTGAATGGGGGTGTTCTTGGGAAATGGGACGCGCTTCTCGTGCTGTACATGGACGCGCGGTGTTGCTCTGCGCCGATTCGTTGCGCGCGTGTGGGTCCATTTTGGCTCGTTGTTCGCATCATTTTCGTTTTCTATGGCATGTATGTAAAACACACAAACTGGCACTGCTGTCAGAGAACATTCAAACAGACAAAAACAAGAACAGATATGGCGGCTGAATGCCCTCTATGCGTGTTTTCTATCACTCTATCTCTTTTGCAGTTGTTAAATGTCGATAACTATCTGCTTGTGTGAGTGCTGGTACGCCACAAGCTCCACCCCGGCGGCGGTGAACATCCGCTTGGACGCGAGAACGGCTGGGGTGTCGGCGTGCTTGTCCAGCGCGTAAACAACGGTGCGGATGCCTGACTGAATGATGGCCTTGGCGCACTCGTTGCAGGGAAACAGGGTGACGTACAACTTGGACCCCTCCAGCGTGCCACCACGATAGTTGAGGATCGCGTTGAGCTCGCTGTGCACGACGTAGTAGAACTTGGCGTTGAAGGGGTCTTCTTTGAAGTTTTCCTTGCCCCACGGAAAGTCCTCGTCGGGGCACCCGAGAGGAAGACCGTTGTAGCCCATGGAGAGAATCTTGTTGGCAGAGCTCACGATGCACGCGCCGACTTGCATGCGAGGGTCCTTGGATCGCATCGCCGAAAGGTACGCCACGCCCATGAAGTACTCGTCCCAGGAAATGTAATCCTGGCGCTTCTGGTTGTGGTTGAGCGGTGCCGTTGCGTGGACAGTGCACATTGCCTCCGCGGCCATTTGCTCCTCGTTCGCTCGCTTTTGTTCGTCTGTGGTTGTTGTCGTAGTGGTGGCCATTGACTGCGGCACGGCAGCCGCGTCTGTGGGTGTGGAGTAATCCATGGGAGGGACTTGGGTTCTGAGAGGATGAGGAATACGAAAAACGGAGCACAGTTGATAAGAGGGGAGTCTGTGTGTGTTTGTGCGATGTTTGGCATCNTGTCGTACTGTTTAGCCGACTTTGTCACCAAAGACAGGGAGACACGGAGTCAGTGTGCAAGCATGATCGCCATGCTGGGACACACGGAGAGAGAGACAAGCAACAAGGGTAGCGCGATTTCGTTTTTTCCGTTCTTTTTTTCTTTGTGTCAATAAGTGGTACGACGTGTTGTAAGACATGGTGGATGGCTGACGTTTTATAATACGCGGGGCCCACCGCTTGGCCCCACATTTTTTGTCCAACGTCAGCTTTCATTTCCATTCTTTTGCGGTGTGTGGGTGTTTGTGAACGAAGTGTGGCTCACAGTCATGTGGTTGTGCCGACGTGGGCATCGGTCGGTATCCGCCATTGTTGGCGTTGTTGTTGCTGCTGTTGTTGTACGGTGGTGGCAAGTTCTGACGTGGGTGCACATATGTCGTCTTGGCACGCTGCACTGATTCCTCCGCGCCCACCGTCCCACCATACTCGCTGAGCTGCGGGGTGGGAAGCAGGCCTTGAGGCGTCGTTCGGACGTAGGCGCCGCACGAGAGAACGTAACGGATCAGCGACGTCTGTGGAGACCCCAACTTGCGCAGGTGCACCTGCTCAATCACGGCAGTCGTCAGATCGTCCAGACTTGCCACTTGTTGCTGTTGCCCTGCTGTCTTGGCGTCATTGCCTTGTTGGGCACTGGCCAGGCAGATCGCCACAAGGCGAAGG